>JAODAL010010623.1:0-104172 GCA_025379985.1 Phyllomedusa bahiana | reverse complement strand
AAAAAAAGGTTGAACCCCCGGGTCGACCGTTGGGCATTATTTTTTACGCACTTCAACTTTGTTGTTACTTACAGACTGGGTTCTAGGAATGTTAAAGCTGACACGCTATCTAGAAGCCTCTGTGCCAGCCACACATCCCAGGAGGATCCAGTACCTATATTGCCCAGGGAGACTGTTGTCTCAGCCATTTCCCCTGAGATTAAGACCTGTCAGGATATGAGACCTGCTGATTGACCTGTTTCAAAGGTCTTTGTCCCCACTCAGTTCTGGCTACAATTATTAAAAGAATTTCATGATTCTGTTTGATCTGGAGATCCAGGCTGATTTCTCGTATCTATTGGTGGCCTTTGTTATCTCGTGATGTTGAGGCCTATGTGGCATCTTGTGAAGTCTGCGCTTGGGCAAAGGTTCCTAGAACTCGTCCTCCTGGCGAACTCTGCCCTTTACCTGTACCTGAACATCCGTGGACCCACATCTCCATGGATTTTATGACTGACCTTCCTATGTCGGAGGGCAAATCCGTTATTTGGGTGGTAGTGGACCGTTTCAGTAAAATCTTGTTCCTTTAAAGGGGTTACCATCGTCCAAAAAACTTGCTGAACCTTTTATTAAACATATTGTCAAACTGCATGGTTTACCGGAAAAAATTGTTTCAGACAGAGCGGTTCAATTCGTTTCTCAATTTTGGAGAGCCCTTTGCAAGGCTCTGGGTATCACCCTGTCTTTCTCCTCTGCCTTCCACCCAGAGACTAGTGGGCAGACAGAGAGGGTAAACCAAATGGTTACACATAAACTCCATTGTTATGTATCTGATCAGCAGGTAGATTGGGTAAAATACTTACCTTTGGTTGAATTTGCCATTAACAATCTGGATAGTAGCCCATCTGTCACCTCACCATTTTATTGCAACTATGGTTTTCACCCAAGACATATGTAATTTTCCAGTGCTACGTCTAATCAAAGCAGAGTGGATGTTATCTTGAAAGATCTGTGCACAGTCTGGGCCAAAGTTCAGAAGAACTTGGTTAAGACCCAGAACATCCAGAAGAAAAGTTGCAATAGACGGCGTCTTTGTTCTAGTGGGTTTGCTGTTGGGGAGAAGGTATGGTTATCCACCCGAAATCTACGATTAAAAGTTCCCTCCGCAATTTGTAGGTCCATATCTGGTTCTAGAAGTGGTTAATCCAGTGGCATATTGGCTGAAATTATCCTCTTGTCTCCGGATACACAACGTGTTTCATCGCTCACTTGTCAAGAGGTATATTCAGCCGGTGACTCCGCCCTCTGGGCCTCCTCCTCCTGTTTGTATTGAGGTGGAGTTAGAATACGACGTTGTCTAAATCTTGGATTCCCATAAGGTCCAAAGGTCACTGCAGTATCTGGACCACTGGAAGGGTTATTGTCCTGAGGAGAGATCATGGGTTCCGGCTAAATCCATCCATGCCAATCACCTGATAAAGGAATTCCATGAGTCTCACCGAGACAAACCTAGATCAGGGAAGGGTCCAGTGGCCCCTGCTAAAAAGGGGGGTACTGTCAGGGCTAGGCAGCATTCACCTTGCAGAGAGCAACATGCAGCAGCAGCTGATTTGCGACCCCACTCGGATAGTCATTCTGCTGGAAGCTGTGTGAGTGACAGAGGCCCAACCACTCTGGACAGGTGGTGTCGCACCAGCCAATGGGAGGGCCCGGAGATGGCTCCAATCAGCTACAGAGGCAGTATCTGGGAATCACATTTAAACTCCCTGCAGGCTGAGTGCTGCGCCTGCGATATTCTCCTGGCTGCCTTGTGTTTCTGTGCTTGTATTGTGTTTTCTTGTTATGTGTACCAGACCCCAGCTTGTTTACTGACCCCGACTAGTCCTCTGATTTTGTACCTCGTTCCCGCTCGTGTTTTGACACCGGCTTGTTTTCTGGTTTCTCTTTGGTTCTGATTTTTGGCTTTGTGTATCCGATTTGTTACTGACCCAAACTGTCTTCCTTCTGACGACCCCAGCACTTTAGCAGCGCAGGGACTGTCGCCCAATTGGCATCTTCTGCCTAGGGCAGCACGTCAAGTAGGCAGGGACAGTGGGCTGGGTTCCAGTTAGGGCTCACTGTACCTCTCTTGACGTGACAACTCTCATGTGCATTAATCATAATTGATAATGGTTCCATAATGAGAGCGAAAAGCAGCGGTGAGAGCGGGCACCCCTGCCTAGTGCCTCTTTCAAGCGGGAAAGGGGGAGACAACAGTCCATTTACTCTGACCCTCGCTGTGGGTCGCAGATACAACAGGCGCAGCCATTTAATGAAACTAGAGGGAATCCCCATCCGCGACAGTGGTATCCACATAAACCTCCACTCCACAGAGTCGAAAGCCTTTTTGTTGTCTAAGGCAGCGATCACCCTACTCCCCGCATTGGTGTGAGTGACTTGTAGATTGGTAAATAGCCGCCTGAGGTTGATGTCGGCAGTTTTTACGGGCATAAATCCTGACTGATCTGGACCAACAAGTGACAGAATCACCCTATTTAGTCTCATAGCCAAAACTTTAGCCAAGGTCTTTGCATCGAGATTAAGCAAGGATATTGGCCTGTAAGAGCTGCACTGGTCAGGGGGTCTGCCTGGCTTATGGACTATTGTGATCACCGCCTCAGAGAAGGAAGGTGGCAGGGAGTCCTCTGTGTCTGCTGCCACAAACAACCTCTCCAGTCTATAACTCCATTGCTCTGTGTCTTATTTATACCATTCCGCTGGAAACCCTCTTGTCTCCCTTAAGTCAGCTCTGTGCGATGCTATAGCTCCAATTATAGCTCCCCTAAACACAGCCTTAGAGGCATCCCATTCCACCAGTGGATTAACAGAGCCCTCGTTCAGTCTCCATTATGTTTCTACCTGTTCCCAACATATACACAGTACTTTTGGCACATCCAGACACCTAAGATTCAGCCTCCATAGTCTCTCTGAAGCCCACGACGGTGAGGCCAATATTAGTTTCAAGGGCGCATGGTCTGATATCCCATGAGGCAGGTATTCTGCAGTCGGTATCATATGCAATATCTCCTTTGACACAAAGGCCAAATCTAGCCGGGAGAGAGAATTATGAGCCGGTGTGAAACAAGAGAATTGCCTATCCATGGGGTGCAACAATCTCCATGCCTCTACTAGACCGTTGGTGTCTGCCCACTCCTTAAGGCTCCTGTTATGCATCAGCTGGGGATGAAGACAGTCCATGTCCTGATCTAAAGTAGCGTTAAAATCCCCTAATAGGAGCAGCAGTGTCCCTGGGTACTGTGAAACCTTTGCCATAAGGGTGTCCAAAACTGCCCTGTGAAAGGGAGGCGGGACATAGATTCCCCCCACAAGAAACTCAGAACCCCATAATTTCGCATGTAGGAGTACCTACCTCCCCGATGGGTCTATATGAAGAGCCTGAAGCTGAAATGGTAGAGACTTGCTAATCAACATCGAGACCCCCCCGGGCATAGTTAGAATATACTGCATGATACGCCATCCCTATCCAAGGCCTCTTCAGCGCTAGGATCTTCGGTCTCCTAAGATGCGTCTCTTGAAATATAACAATACCAGTATTGTGAGTTTTAACATAGTCAAAAACAAGTGCCCTTTTCAATTTACAGTTTATCCCCCGGTCATTCAAGTACACTATTTTGCAATCCGCCATCGCAATATCAGGACTAGAGAATACCACTCAGACAGCTTACAGACCAGAGACCGACACACACACACTAACCATTCACGCTGTTAAGAATACCAAACACCAACTAGGCCAACCAGGCCTGAAATTAGCCCCCCACCCTGCTCAAAGCCACCCAACCTGCCCAAGCCTACAATCCCAAACCTACAATCCTGAACATACCTAAACTGTTAAGAAACAGAAATTGTGAAATGCACCAAGGGGTGCTAGAAAATGCACCTAGTAGGGCACGTGAAAAATGTGCCACTTAAAGATCTATGAAAAGAAGTCCATTTCTCTGCTCCTATAGAGAAAGGACCTCTAATAATATGCAAAACACAGGATAAAAGAGAGAAGACAAAGTAACGAGCATAATGAAACCACAAGAAGCAAAATGCTTTTTCAAATTGAGTCCGCATGACAGGGCATGCTGATACGTTGTCAGCGACGCTCCGGGGACCGCCTAACTAGCCACTCCGAGGCTTCCTCAGATGTTGTGAAGAAAAATGTACGGTCTCGATGTTGAACCCTCAGTCTAGTGGTATATAACATGGCGTATTTAATGCCAGCCTCCCTCAGACGGCTCTGCACCTGTTTTAATTGCCTCCTTTTTGTCTGCACCTCAGAAGTAAAATCTGGATAGAAGGATAAGTTGCTATTTTCGTATGTAATGTCCCCTTTTCTTCTGGCAGCGGACAATATGAGATCTCTGTCCCTATAATTAAGGAGCTTCAAAATGAAGGGGCGAGTTTGAGCTCCAGGAGGTAATGGCTTCATCTGGATACGGTGGGCACGCTCAACCACGAAGCTGGATGAAAATTCAATAGGGACCAGAATTTCCTTGAGCAACTGCTCCACAAATTTTTCTGGGGAGGAGCCCTCTACTCGCTCTGGCAGACCTAAAATTCTCACATTATTACGCCTGCTGCGATTTTCAGCGTCCTCTGTCCTAGCCTGTAGAGTTTTTACTTGTTGCTGCAGCGTACGAATGGACTCCTGATTGGAATTTGAAATATCCTCCACCCCGCTCAGTCTGCGCTTGGCCTCTACAGTTCTTTCTTTGATCTTATCCATATCATAGCGGAGTCTGTTGACATCCATCTGTAGATGGTTGATTTTAGTGGTTAATGTGGTCTGACAGGTTGCGATGGCCGCCATTATTTTCGAAAGCTCCGTTGGATGGAGAGTCTGACTGAGGTGGTTTGTCAGTTGGACTCATCGTGTCCATTGTAGTTTGTTTTTGTGCGGAAGCTGGCGCCGTAGAATTTCTGTTTCGGCCCATACATGAGTTGGACTAACACACACAAAGTGACGATATAGGCAATAAGGTAATGACATAAGAATCAGGGATCAGAAGGGCTCCAGTCCTTTGCGTATAGGAACAATAGTAGTAAGGGCCGCCAGCAGGAGTCACTGTTGGTCAGGACAGCCTTAATTGAGATTCGAGATCACAGTAGTCTAGGATTATAGTGCAGGGGGTATTAGTACTGGGATTCGCCAGTAGGTGTCGTCCTTAGCTAAGTTTTGGTGTTGAAGCTTAGAATTGCAGTAGGACCGAGGATATAGCCCTAAGAGACGTGTGCAGCAAACCAAATTCCTTGATGATATAAGGCGTAGGCAGACTAAAGTCTCAGAGTTACATGCTGTTTAGCAAATGTATAAGGGGATATGCTGCAGATAGATAATGAATCAGTTCTACTAGGGTTTTGTTCACATTTCTCCCCTATCCTCAGCACAATCCAGGCTCAATGTAAGAGCATGACTCCTTGGCACAGATAATGAGCGCCGATTTACGTGGGCGCTGCAGCAGCAGCACAGGTGCACCGCGTCACGTCTCGGCTCAGCCCGACCTCTCCTGAGCCAAAGGCAGTATCAGTGTCCGGCAGCAGAGCGATCCGCATCTTGCCTTCACTGCCGTAGGGGATCCCTGCTGCTTCCTTCTCCGGGACTCCGACTGAGCACTCGGTGGCGTGTGTGAGCGCTGCCGGCCGTTGGCGCGCGTCCTCACCTCCCGCCAGATCCCGCACCTCAGCACTCCTCAACTCTGCACGGGATGGGCTTTCTCGGGGAAAGCAGCCCCGTTAAAGGAGGGAAAGAGTCCCGCTAGCAGCCTCAAGGTCTCCTCTGCCTTCTTCTCTGGACCTGGAGTAGCGGCGCCCACTCCAGGGGGTCCAAAATCAGGATATTAATACGATAAATCAGGAGCTCTGGAACCATGCGTCCTCACTCCATGCAAGTCAGGCCACGCTCCCTTTTCAGTAGTTTTTTCAGCGTTTTTAGAAAACGAATGAAACACTGAAAAAACTGCCATTTTTGTGTGCAGTGGAGATGTAGCCTTATGTACATCAAGTTCACCCAATGGTGGGGGAAAATGTGGATGAAGGGAAGGAGATAGGAAATTTTTAAGCTTAGTCTCACCTACTGATAGAGACTTGGACCTCATAAGGAGAGAATCAATCTTCCCTAAATGAATATTTAACCCTATACCGCCACAGCCAGTTCTGGCCTTTCTGACAGAGCCCAATTTTTGAAATCTGATATGTGAAACTTTGGGAGACATATATGGAACTAAATGCATTGAAGTTCATTTTCTCATCTTTATTTCAGTGTATAATGTACCTGAATGTATGAAAGTGTTTTTTGTGTGTTCATAAATGGTGTGTAAAGTTCGAGTCTCGCCTGTGTGTTAGGTGGATTAGTAATGCGCCTAACATGTATAAAGGCTATAGATAGGCTGGAAATAAAAGAAACGTCATTAGAATAGTATATCTGTGAATAGAAACTATGGTACTGATCTTGCTTGGTGAACCACAGGTCCCAGCAATACCTGTGGTGTGCTGACTCTTGCTGTATGTAGAATAAAGGGTGAAAGCAGCAAAAATAAATTTCAAATTTAATAGTAATTAAAATATTAAAAATCTGAACAACATCATCAGTTGGTTATTTAATGTAAAATTAGTTTTAGATTTCTATATTTTAATATATTTTGGGATATATATTGTATTATATTTTAATATTTATATAACATTTTTTATTAAATTTAAATAATTTAATTTTATATAGTTTCATAATTATCAGAAATTACTTTTTATTATTGTACTGGTGTAAATTGGGACATTTTTTGCCCTAATGGCAAATCTAGCTCCACTTCGACTCATCAGGCTCAGGCAGACCACATTGAAATAGGTCTGCCTGATAGAGTAGTAATGCGCCTAGTTTTGCCGAACCACATTCATATGTGACTAATATTATGAGTGTGGTGCTACGCCCCCAGAACACCCCCAAAATGCCCCCTCATGTTAGGCGCATTAGAAAGTGTCGTCTTACCAACAATGTGCCTAACATTCTTTAGACATCGTAGCTGGCTCACTTAGGAGCATTTTACGCCAGAAAAGGGTGAAAAACCCGATCATACATGTCTCCCTTTATGCGAGAATAACTCTTTGACGCTTTTACCTATTCATGTGATTCAGAGAATGTTTTCTCGTGACACATTGTGCTTTGAGATAGTAAGAAATATTGGTCCACACAATCCTTGTTTATTTGTGAAAAATATCAAAATATCGTGAAGATTTTGGAAAATTTGCCATTTTCAAACTTCAGAATTTTCCACTCAGAATGTTATTCCACTCAAAATAGTTTATAACTAGCATCTACCATATGTCTACTTTTAGGTTGGCATCTTTTTTTTAAATCTTTTTTTTTTTTTACGACATTAGGGGGGCCTAGAAATTTTGTAGTAATTTTTCTCATATTTAAAAAAATTTGCAACATAGATTTTTTTTTAGGGACCAGTCCAGTTCTGACATGGTTTTGAGAGGCCTGTTTGTTACCCCCATAAATGACTCCAAGAAACTACACCCCTTAAAAGTATTTAAAACAGTGTTTAGGAAGTGTGTTAACCCTTTAGGTATTTCACAGAAATGAAAGCAAGGCGGAGGTGAAATTTAAAAATTTTAATTTTTTCCATTTTTTACTGGAACACGGTAGATGTGACTAGGTAAATGAAACTCAACATTAATTCTCCAGATTTTGTCATTTTCAATACGATTTTATTTAGGCACCAGTACAGGTTTGCGGGCAACATATGGTGCTAAAACTTAATAAGCACCCAGGGCGACATGAATGAATGGGGCAACCTCAAAAAGCAGTTGTAGACCAGTTCTATAAATGTATGAACAGGTGTATTCCAAACTTTGGTGCGATACGTGCCTCGGTACCGCGCCAAAGACACTTTTTAGCGCGCCAAAGTTTTGGGGCGTTCTGGGGGCATGTCGCACCACATTAGTAGTAGAAAACATAATTATGGTTCTTTGACGCCAAAACTTTGGTGCAGAACAGTTAGAACAGCCATACCAGGATAAAGATAGTCTGCCTGAGCCTGAGTTTTCATATTGGCAGTAGACTGCGCCTGTATGATCTGCAGAAGAACAGGTTAATACATTCTGGCACAGTCTATACTACCTTAAAGCGATTTAGAACTGGTCTATCAGCGCCAGAATTCATACATGTCGCCCCCAGTAAGTATATCAACCACACATGTGTTCCACAGATTTTTTTAGCGTTAGGCGGTAAAAATAAAAAAATATATTTTTTCCCCAACAATCTGCAATTTTAGCTGAAAATGTTTAATTTTTGCAAAGAATCCTGGAAAAAAAAGCATCCCAAATTATGTTACACAATTTCTTCTAAGTTCAACAATACGCTATATGTTGGTATAAACTGCTGTTTGAGTGCGTGACAGGGCATACAAGGGAGAGAGTGCTATTTGGCTTTCTCGCCGAGAATTCATTGTTGGACACAGCACCTTGGGGTATAGACCCTTGCCTTCGGAGGCAGACACTAGGCGAATCAAACGCGTCGGGCCCGCCCCGGTGGCCTATATCCCTCCTGCTGACGCCAGGCTGATGAGTTTCTTTCTTTTGCAGGAAGGTGATTGAGCACCCGGCTCTCACTTGGTGGAAGGTTATCGAGCCCCCGGCTCTCACCTATCAGGGGGTCGTCAAGGCATAGTGGTACCATGACGCTGTCCCCCCTGAGGGGGTCAGGAAACCAGACAGTTCTTTAGCTGGCTGGCCTTCCTTTTCGCCACTCACCCGTCCCCACCTGCCGCCTCCGCGGCCTTTCATGGATTCCGATAACATCACCGTTGCATGTTATGGTACCGAAGGGGTGATGCCGTGATGCCCGAAGACATCGGATAGGTGAGTACCCCGTCCTCCTTCGTTTTGGGGGTGGTCGGTTTTTTCTTTTTCCTTTAAAATGGGTGGCTGCAGGAATTCCGTGTTTCCTGCGGCCCTCCAGGGTTGCCCTTTTCCCTGCTTGGCCGGGTGCCGGCAGCGGGCATGTAGCCTGCTGCATCGGCGTCTGGTTAAGCATTTGGATCCAGTGGCATTTTCACCGGGTGCCGCGGCGTTACCGCGGCGTTCGCCGTTCGGATCGTTTGCTGCTCTCCTGGAGGACACAGCACCTTGGGGTGGTAAGTTGGCCTGTTCTGGGCCACCTATCCCTGCCCCACGTGCCCTGCAGACATGCCCCTTTCCAAGGATGAGGGTTTAACACCCTCCACATCCAAAGAGTTGTCGACTTATTTCGCCTGTACCCAATGCCACAAGAAATTCTCTTGTGGTCAGTCCAGTGCCCCTTGTACCCTTTGCACTGCTCCTCTGCCAACCGCCACGGGGCCCGACCCCTCCTGTCAGGAGTCAGCGGCCCCGGAATGGGCCAAGGCTCTCTCACTAGCTGTGGGCGACCTGTCCCGACTGTCCCAGGTTATGGTTTCAGCCATAGAGCGCATGCCGTCCCTGCTCGCTGCCCAGCCTAGCACCTCCCAGGGTCCAGCGCCCGGCGCAGCCCGTACGGAGCGTTCATGTAAGAGGCTTAGAACTCTCTCTACCTCGCTATCACCTGAGCTCTCTCCTGACAGTCAGTGGTCAGAGATAGACGCTCCATGCCGGGATTCGGCTTCTGTAAGTGGGGACTCCACTGATTCTGACTCCGAGCCAGACAGAGATGATGATGCATCAGCAGTGGTCCAAGCCCTTATACGGGCTGTCAGAGACTCCCTCCACGTTAAGGATGAGGATGTCTCAGCCTCCCAGGAGGAGGTCTCCTTTAAGCGCAGCAGGCGGCAGCGTTTGATGTTTCCTTCACACCCGGAGTTTGAGGAGCTGATTGCCAGGGAGTGGAAACATCCTGACAGGCATTTGTTTCCTACCAGACGGCTTAAAGGGGATGTATCACTTCATCAGTTCGGCTGTTTTCCTGAAAACATCCAAAGCACAGATCCGTCTGCCTTCTATGTTTACATGCAGGAGCATTAAGGCACCGAACACAATTTTGCTGTTTTCTGATTATAGAAGCAGGTGTAGTATGACTGAGGAGCTGTTAGCTGTACAGAGTGAAATTGTTGCCTGTCCCTTACACGCAGGAGCATTAAGGCACCGAGGTACAAGCCTGCTGTTTTTTGATTGTAGAAGCAGGTGCAGTGTGACTGAGGAGCTGTTAGCTGTACAGAGTGAAGTTGTTGCCTGTCCCTTACTCTGAGTGAGAGAGACAGGAATACGACAGGTGAGGTGGGGGGGGGGGGGCTGGGATCCAACTGGCACTGGGGAACTGTGTTTACAGAAATCTAAGATAAGGGATCCTGTGAAAAAAAGACAGCTTTGCAAATGACATCCAATTGCAAGTTGCTTGTTTTCACTGTCCCCTTATTCTGAAGACCATTTAATGAAATGATACATCCCCCTCTAATGCGCTTTGTCCTTTCCCAGAGGAGCTAGTGACAAAGTGGAAGCCCCAGTTACCCGGCTCTCAAAAGCTATGGCCATCCCTGTCTCGGACGCGGCAGTCCTTGGTGACAGCACAGACAGGCGTCTTGATGGTTTTTGTAAGTCCGCCTTTGTGGTGGCCGGGGCAGCGCTTCGACCTGCATTTGCATCTTTATGGGTCAGCAAAGCTTGTATGGTCTGGTCTAAGCAGCTGCAGCAGGGGCTGTCAGCTGGAGCCTCCACAGGGGAGTTGTTGGGTCTCGCATCCCAGCTTTCTTGCGTAGTTCCTGTTTGACACTTCGCGTGAGTCAGCCCGTTTGGTGGCTAGAGCATCGGCCAAGATGGTGGCTGTGCGCCGTTCCCTGTGGTTTAGTCTTGGTCTGCGGATGCAGCCTCCAAGAAGTTATTGGTGGCGCTTCCATTTTCTAGCGGTAAACTCTTTGGCAAGCACTTGGATGAGTTAATTTCGGAAGCCACAGGGTCGTAGCACGCTCCTCCCTCAGAGCTGGCCGGAACGGCGGCATTCCCTTAGGAAACCCGCCCATTTTTAGCCCTTTCGGAACTTTTCGTACAAGCCGGCCACAGGGAAGACCCCCTGCTCCTCGAGGGCAGAGCGTTCCTCAGCCAGACCAGCTTCATCCCGTCGGTCTCGCAGAACGCCCAAGGATCTTCCCGCGAAGTCGGTCTGAGGGTCTGCCCCCACTTGAAAATTTGTCTCGGTTGGGGGGCCGTCTCCTGCAGTTTCAGGAAATCTGGCAGTTTCAGGTCGACGACGCCTGGGTGCGCAGAGTCGTCGCTGCAATTTACAAAATTCATTTCAGTTCAGCCCCCCAACACGTTTTTTTCTTTCTTCCCCGCCCGCCTCTCCGGCCCGGGAAAAGCCTTTTTTCTGGCAATCCGCACCCTTCTCCTTCAGGGGATGACTCTCGACACTCAGGTGGCCAGAGTGTTCCGCCAGGGAAGATCCAGCAGTTGCGGTTGGACGTATCTGTGTTTTTAGGATGCACCCTATATACACTTCGCACTTGCATGCGGGTGCTCAGCAGGATAGTGGCTGCTTTCGAGGCTGTGGCCTTTGTACAGTTTCACTCTCGCCTTCTGCAGAGAAAGAGAGAGAAAGAGAGAGAGAGAGAGATTTGTTTATGGGGTGCATATGATGATTTGATAACTTTTTATTAAGGTTTTTGTGAGGCATTTTAAACAAAATACAACAATCCTGGTAGGTTTTTTTATTTTATTTTTTACAGCGGTCACCATGCAGTAAAAATGACATGCTAGCTTTACTCAGCAGGTCGATATGATTACAGTGATACCAAATTTGTATTTTTTTATGATTTACTAATTTTACAAAAAAAAACGTATTCAAAAAGGAAAACATGTTTTTGCATCGCCTTAGTCTGTGAACTATAACTTTTTTATTTTTCTGTGTACAGAGATGTGTAGGGCTTGTTTTTTTCCGGATGAGTTTATGTTTTTATTGCTATCATTTTGGGGGGACCAAGGCTTTTTGATCAGTTTTAAATTTGTTTTTTTGGAAGGCAGGGTGAAGAAAATACTACAATCCTATTAGAGTTTTCTTTTAAATTTCTAACAGTGTTCACTGTGCAGTATACATGACAAGTTAGTTTTACTCTATCGATACGATTACGACAATACCCAATTTATATAGTTACTTTTATGCTGAAGTGCTTTAAAAAAAAAAGTGTTTTGATTGTGTAATATAATATTTATGCATCGCTATCTTCTGATAGCCATAACTTTTTTTTTATTTTTTGTATATAGAGCTTGGATTTTTTGGTGGGTTGAACTTACACTTTAATTGGTACCACTTTGGAGTTAATATGTGTTTTTGATCGCTTTTCATTCCATTTTATGTGCTGCAGGATGATTCTGTGATTTTTTTTAAATTTATTTATTATTTTTAAAATGTGCACCATGTAGGTTAACATGACAGATTTATAGGGTAGGTAGGTACGCATACGGCGATACCAAATATGTGTACCTTATTTATCTTTGATTTTTTGGGGGGGGTGATTGGCATTTGTAAGGGGGAAAAGAGCGGTATACGTGTTTTTATTTTACTTTTCGTGTTTGTTACATAGTTACATAGTTTGTAAGGCTGAAAAAAGACAAGACATCCATCCAGTTCAGCCTATTTTGCTAAAGTGTTGCTAAAGTGTTGATCCAGAGGAAGGCAAAAAACCCCAATGAGTTAGAAGCCAATTGTCCTCATTTGAGGGAAAAAATTCCTTCCTGACTCCAATCTGGCAATTAGAAAAATCCCTGGATCAACGACCCCTCTCCACAATCCTAGTCACTATAACTTGTTATTTTTTGCACTCCAAAAATGATCCAAAACCCTTTTTGAACTCTTTTTTGATTTCACCAGACAATTTCCCTCGGGAGAGAGTTTCGCAGTCTCATACTCTTAAATAAAGAACCCCTTTCTATGTTTATTTAGAAACTTTTGTTCCTCAAGACATAGAGGATGCCCCCTTGTTCTGGTACAGACTCGGGGTTTTAAAAAAAAATCTGAGAGAGTATTTATTGCCTTTAAATTTTTTTTAAAACAATTTTTATTTCCCCAAAAGTGTCTTTTCCTAAACTAAATAACCCCAAATTGCTAATCTTTTGGGGTTACTGTAGTCCCCCAGCCCTTTTTATTATTTTTGTTGCCCGCCTTGTACCGGTTAAAGCTCTACAATGCTTTCCTGTGCACTGGTCCCCAAAAACTGTACACAATTTCATGTGTAGTCTAACCATGATTGTATAAGGGAGAAAAAAGTTCTCATCATGTGCTCTATGCCGCTTTTAAATAACACCCATGACCCCATTTCCCTTTGGCAGGCTGCCTGACCTGGCTGCTAAAATTTAAAAGTTTAGTCCCCCCAGGATTCCCAAGTCCTTTTTTCCCCCAAAAAAAATGTCCCCAACTTTTTTACCCGCGTTTTTTCCTTTAATGTAATCATGTAATGTTTTTTCCTCCCCAATGTGCTAACCTGCATTTATCTTTTTGTTAAAACCTCATTCCCCCCATTTCTTGCCCCCCGGGGGGATCCAAACTTTTTCCGATCCCTTTGTTTTTAACACATTTTCCTCTTTTGTGTTGTTACTTTACAGAATTTAGTATAATCTCCCCAAAGATCAATATTTTACTGTGTAACCCTTTTTAAGATTGTAAGTCGTACACTGAAATTCAATTTGTATTTTAATTCATCATTAAAAAAATTTCCTGCAGCCCTCAGATTGTGAGTATCCTCCCCCTCAAAAAGGTGAAAGGAATTTATGACGGGGGCCTGTTTCCCGTGTGTGGGCTACACCCGAGCAATTGTAAGCCCCCAGTTTTACAAATTTAAAAAATTCCCCCCTCCAAAGGTTTTTAACGATGTCCCCTTTTTGCCCCCCCCCCCCCTGCCAAAAAATTTTTTATTGTTCTGCCCAGTGAAGCGCAGCCCCGTGGTGCCCCTTGTGGAAATGTGAAATAACCCTCCCCGACAATTCTGTATACACCCTCCTCATATTCCCCAGCCAAAAAAAAAAGAGAGTAGGCATTTAGAGAGGGGGAGAAAAAGCCTAAAAGGGTAAAAAGCCCCGGGCCCAACTTAGTCTGTCTAGCGGGGGGGAAATTTTTTATTAAACTGTGTCCATTTTCCCTTTCCTTCCCCCCGGGACTTTTTGAAACATTTTAAAGTGAAACCTTCATGCTTATCCTTTTATTTTCAAAACGTTTTGATGTTGTCATTGTTTATTGTTTCATATTTTTTATGTAGCCTAAAAATTTTTTTTAAATTTTAAATTTTCCCCAAATTGGGAAAGTTCTTGTTGTTGCCCGCCCCTTTCTTGAAGAAGTGTTATTTTTTTCTTTTGTAGCTGTTTAAGAGCAGTGAGAAAAGCTTTTTCGTTTTTTTGTTTTGATATCTGGTAGAATAGATTTTTCCCGGCTGATTTTTTTTTTGAGTATTAAAGGGAAGGTGGTGGAGCGTGTTTTTTTGGGGGGGGTGGAACTGTCTTTGGTACATTTATGCTTGATTAGCTACCTGATGAGAGGTGAGCTGGGTTTGGATATAAGTTACCCCCTTGCAGTGGCCCCCCAGTCACTGTGGGGGAGGTGTACGTGACAAAGTATTAATGAAAATGTTGAGGATGGGCCCATACTGACCCCTTTTGGTACCCCCCTAGAACAGCAAAACCGTCTGAGTATGCACCTTAATTCCATCTTTTGTTTTCTATTCTGAGCCCGTTGCTTACCCCCTTTTCACACATTTTCCCCCCCAAGCATTTACTACCACCTTTTTGTGGACCGTATCAAATGCTTTGAAAAATCTAGATATGCATCCATCCCGCCCCCAGTTTGAAATTTTAAATTTCCCCATAAAGGGGGATGAAATAGTTTGAAAGCCAATCTTCACAAAACCCTGCTGGAATGGCGTTATGCATTTATTTTCGTTTAGATGTCCAGGTGCATCTTTAACCCCCTTTACACCCCGGGGGTTTTATTTGCCCAGGGGCCCCTCAGGGGCTTTGGGGGGGTCGCTCCGCGACCCCCCCGCACAGCGGGGGTGTTGCAGCGATCGCAGCTAAAAACCCGGAGTAAAAGCCGGCGGGGGGCTCCCCCCACTGGGGCTGTTTAACCCATCAGACACCGCGGGAAGTGGCCGCCGGGGTCTGAATGAACGCTGATCGGGGCCGCGCATGACGACCGGGGGATGGTGGGGGGGAGCCTTGTGAAGGCCCCTCACTTACCCCCGAACCCCGGTTTCTCCACTTGTCCGCAACAGGAAATGGGGAAACTGCCACTTTGTACACCCCAATGCATTGCCAGCAATGCATTTGGTTTATTTTAATGCGCCCCCCCCAGTGTCAAGCACCATAGGGGGACTAAATTTACGTAAAAAAAAAAAAAAAAAAGTTTTAAGGTACAAAAAAAAAAATATTAAAAAGTTCAAATCACCCCCCTTTCCCATTTTACAAATAAAAACATTAAAAAAATAAAAAAATTAAAATATTTGGTATCGCCCGTCCGAAAAAGTCCGATCTTAAAAATATAAATCATTTTTCCCCTACCGGAACACCGTAGAGAAAAAAAAAATTTCCCAAAACCCAAAAAATTTCGTTTTTTTACTCACTCAAAAAAGGAATAAAAAATGATCAAAAAAATGCATGCTTCGAAATACTAGCGTAAAAAATTCACTTCAGCCGCAAAAAAAGCCCCTACTGAGTCATAGGGGTTATACAAAAAAGTTTTGGTCGCACAACTGGCGCCGCGGGGCAAATTCAAAAATAGGAATGTTTAGAATTTTTTCGGGGACAAAAAAATAAGGGAAACCCCACATGTTTGGTATGCCGGAGCTAACAAATTTAGAATACATAAAAACAATTTATTTACCGAAGATTGAAAAGCCGTAAAAGCAAATCTCCAGAAAAAGGCGAAAAACGTTTTTTTTTCACAATTTTTCCCACTTGGAAATTTTTTTGCGGTTTTTCCCCGTATATTCTATAGTATAGTGAATAAAACCATTAGAAAGTACATTTGTCCCGCAAAATAAAAGCCCTCATTGTTTTGTAGGGGAAAAAAAAAAAAGTTATGGCTTTCAGAAGGGGGGAGGGGAAAAATGACTGTCACAAAAAAAAAAAAAAGAAAGGGTCCTGAAGGGGTTAGAAAACCTTTTAAACTTTTTACCCCCAACAGAGGTTTTTAAATTTCCGGCCTTTTGTTTCCGGATCACTTTTGACCCCCTTTTTTAATATTGGCACCACATTTGCTATGGGCCAAACCTTTGGGCTACCCCCTTTTTAGCAGTCCATAAATATTAAGAAAAGGGGGGCCATCTATAACATTACTTAACTCCCCTTTGGACACGCGGGGGTATAGCATCAAAACAGGTGATTTGTCTATTTAATCTTTTTAAACGGAACCACTTCTTTCCCGGGTTTGACAAAAAACATTTAAATTGGGGTTTTTCCTCTCCCTCTGCCTCAAAGAAGGTCATCAACCTTGGGGAATACAGTGGAGAAAATTTTTAATAGGTTTCTTTTTTCTATCGCCCTTACGTCCTCCCTCAGTACTTTTTTAAAGGGTCAACTTTTTTGTTTTTTAAACTTTTTACTATTTAAAAAATTAAAAAAAATTTTTGGGGGTTTTTTTCTTTTTATGAAATTTTTTTTTCTGTCTAACTTTGCTGCCTTTATCATTATTTTATACACTTTATTTTTTTTTCCCATAGCTTTTTAGTGCCTCTTCATGCCCTCCTGTTTTGTGTGAAAAGGGCGACCCCGCAATCCTCCTTCACTTTTCCCTTTCCCATGACCTATATTTTAAAATTATGAAAAGAGTCAGGAAAAAAAAGTGGAAGTATTAAAAAAAAAACCTCTTCAACAATGAAAAAAGCAGTATAATGTCAAACCCTTAATATCCCCAGACGCGTTTCGTCTCACTCTCAGGCACTTTTCAATGGATCCACAACAGAAAAAATACACTGCTGCGCATCAAATAATTCACATAGCTGAACATCAAATAATTCACATCGCAAATATTTCAAAATGTACATTTTACCTTTATCAAATAAATTTAATCCCGTTTTCCTCAGAAATTACAAATACCTTCGACTAGGTTTTCACAGGTAATACTTGCAAAATTGATTTGCTGCTCACGGGGCGGTTTTCCTCCTCTCGTATGGGTCACCCCAAAGTTGCATGTCATGTTCATACAAAGTGCCCAAAGTGAGAGAAATTATCCCTCTAAACTCCACCCCAAGCCAATAAAAAAATCAACCCACCAATTACCACAATTTAGGCAATACAGTCCAGATAAAACTACAACTCACCGCCAGCATGCATCCACCGCTGTCCGTAATTTCAATTCCACGGCTGCGCAGCGCCGAATATTCCCGGTAAGCACATCCTTCTTTACATGCTATTGCGTCATGTCTGGGAACTACGCATGGCGCCGCTCACCTCAATCAACATCAGTGCCGTGCCGCCACTCAGCCGGCTAAGTTACTTACTCAACGCATGCGTGGTTGTTCAAATCCCCTGCGAGGCGCCTCCAGCATCTCGTCTCAAACTGACAACTCACGTAACGGTAGATGTATACCTTCTATCTACAAACGCTGAGAGCAAACTCCCTCCTTAACCTCTTGTAGAAGTACCAAATGCACAGATACTTTATACTAGTCCTAAATCCATTACATACATATGTCATATATAATCCATTACTTACTCTTAGATACCATCGTCCCGTGACATATTATAATAAAAAAAACTACATTAAATACATATGCATAAATGTAGAAATAAATCTTTTGTTAAATCCTTCACTTCAGAATTTACTTTTATAATATAAGTGTACTAGAACTGGAGCACAATAATAAATTATTATACAGAAGTAAGGTATTCAACGATAGTGCACAAAGGTGGAACACTCTTCTTTAACTCAAATTCGGGTTCACTGGCAATAACCATGGTAAATACCAAGGGAAATCCATGTTGGATGTACAGGTATCGAAAAAAAATCTAAAGACAAATCCGGATGATCACACAAAACATTCAAAGGACAAGGCTTCATTGAGACCCCTGAATTCACACAGTCAAGTCTGTAGATCCACTGGGTTTCCCTTTGGAGGATTAACCTATCCCAATCACCACCCCTGACCATCCCTCTGAATTGTATGGATTCAGTCTTACCTCCATGTTTTTCCCAAACATGTCTTGCAATAGATGTGTCCACCTGCTTCCTTATATCTCCTACATGCTCACCTATTCTCCTACGAAACTTGCGCCTTGTTTTCCCCACATAGTTGAGTCCACAGGACATGATAAGCAAGATAAATAATCCCACTGACACACAATTAATAATCCTTTAATGTAGTACTGGCTGTGCCATCATTTCCATTCCCAAAATTTTACAATCAATGACCATATGGACATAAATTTACATGAACCACATGAAAACAGCCATTGCTGCCTACATAGCCAGGTCCTCTATTTTGTGGGGGGTGGCACAAAACTCCTAACCAGGCGATCCCTAAACTCCGCCCCTTACGAAAAGGTAATGGATGGCTTTTAATGTAAAAGTCCTTCTACAATCTCATCCTGTTCGGAGAAATACTCCAGTATTCCCCTGATAATATCTTGTATCTATATGCCTTGGAGTTGTATTCACCTATGATTCGTAACTCACTACTCTCCTGAATTGTGCTAGGATGCCTCCACTTGTCTTACTTTAGGGACAGAGAGTTGACTATCTCATCCATAGCCCTTCGATAAACCCTTTTTAGGGGTAATGGAAAGATAGCCTCTAGCTTTAAAACTACCTCTCAAATTCTTCACTGTAGCTTGCTCTTTAAATGTGCCCACATTGGAGCAGTTCTCCTTCAGGCGAAAGATTAACTGTCCCCGATGACATCCCCTTTCACAAGGGACCTCGGGTGACATCTCTCCCCGCTAAGGAGGCTGTTCGTAGCTGTCTCCTTTCTGAACACCTTGATTTACAATGTATATTTGGGGTTTTTTGAGATGTTAGATCCAAAAAGGGTAATGTGTATTAATTCCAGACAAATGTAAATCTTAACCCTATCTCATTGTTATTCAAATACTGCACAGATTGTTCAAATGATGTTGAAGCAATAGAGTCATCTTTACGCTTTATGCAGATTCTGCTTGAGGAGGAAAAAACTAAATTTGAAAAAATTAAAGAAAATCTATCAATCAGAAGTGGTAATAAAGTGTAAAATAGAATCTGATTTTGATATTAGAGAAGTAGAACTGAGTAATAAGATCCAAAGACATCAGGCATATATTAAAGAGCGTAAACATAATCTTTTCCTAAGGGACCTAACAGATTTTAAAGAAGGAAGAGCATACTCCTTTTTGTCAAAAAACAATAAGAAGTGGGAGTCAGAGACTGATTTATCATCCTCTGAAGCTGAAATTTCTGAATCTGAAGGAAGATATTTCTCCGCAGGTCAAGGAGGGAGGGGGAGAGGAAGAGGTAGAAACAACTCTAGTAAAAAAAATATGGAATGGATTTGCAGGGTCATCTTCCTCCTCTGCTGGGGGGGGCTTTTTTAGATCGACAGCCACCACAGTAATCTCTGAGAAACAAGGTGGGAAATCGGAGGTAATGGTAAAAGATGACCTTCAGATTGTCAGTTTATCACATCGAGTAATTTCTGATGCTGAGAAGAATGTTTTAAGTAGAGGTCTGTCCTTTGTTCCGAGTAATAGGTTTAGAGAATTTGAAGGGGTGAAAGATCTTCACTTATTTATTCGGAAAGTGAAATGGGCCAGATTATTTCATAAACGAGATCTGAGGGAATGTGAGGTGAAGGACCATTTACCTCTCTTTGTAATAAAAGTACCAAAATGCCTCCTCCACAACCCTACTCATGTATTGATGCGTTCCTTGAAACTGATTGTTTCAGAACTAAAAGGCCTTAATATGGAGAGTAGTGTTGAGCGATTATTATCGACAAAGTTGAAATCGGCATAGTTTTTAAGGTGATCGGATTTTTTAGATCATGCGATAATTTAGGTTAAAATCTGTGCATCATCTTTTAAGATCGCTCCTTTTATCGGCGCTTTCCTGTAATTTTTGGCGGCAGCAAATCATATTAAAGAATAGAGCAGGTGAGATTGTGTTGTGCTACGTCCATGAATGGGATGTTGTATGGGTTCGATTGGCTTGAAAAATCACATGACCTCGTTTTACATAGAACAGCGTTTCCTGTTCAGCCTCGAGTGTCTCTCCCAGCGTCTCAGAGCAGAAAACAGGGACGGGCCTCTGCTTGTGTCCAAACACATCTACTGCTGTAAAGTCCACGGGGGGAGCAGAGGTGAGGCCCCACGGGCGAACACAGTCGAGCTCTATAAAGAATACTGGTAAAGTTCACCAAAGACTTAGTTGTAGACTTGCAATAGCTTATTATTAACAGTTTTCTATTGAAATATTTCCTGGAAATTGGGCCAGCCTGAACTTAATAGGATACAAATCTTTTTCTAGTAACAGCAGGTCTTTCTTGTTAGATGCAAAACTTCCACTTTTATTACACAGTATACATTTCAGATAGGTGTTCAATTTCATTTTGCCCATTCCACTTTTGTTGATATATCCACCCTTGCACTAAATTTGAATCCAGCAAATTTATAGTCACCACCCATAGTGAATTGGAAGGTGCAAAAAATATCCTTGTATTATACGAATAGACAAGCTCCTATAAAGAATACTGATAAAGTTCACCAGACTTAGTGTACATTGCAATATGCTTTATTATTACAGTTTTTCTTATTGAAATATTCCCCTGGATACTGGCAGCCTGAACTTTAAGATACACATCTTTTCTAGTAACTGCAGGTCTCTTAGTTAGGTGCAAAACTCCACTTTTAATATCAGTATAACATTTCAGATAGGTGTTTCATTTCAATTTTGCCCATTCCACCTTTGTTGATATATCCACCTTTGTACTTAAATTAAATCCAGCAAAAGTCAGCACAGTTGATATGTCCAAAAATACCTTGTAATATCCGAATAAATTTCAGATACGTGTTTTTTTTGACTTTGGCGGCACACAGCTTGTTCATTTGAGCACCTTGCCACTTAAAATGTGAATCCAGCAATTTTTTAGTCCACCACAGGTGAATTGATAGGTGCCAAAAAAATACCTTTGTATTATCCGAATACATTACATGATACGTGTTTTTTGCAACTTTTGCACCAGTCCCAGATTTGTTGATAGAAGCCACCTTGCAGTTAAATTGAATCCAGCAATTGTGTAGTACCACAGGTGAATTGATAGGTGCCAAAAATACCTTTTAATATCCGGAATACATAACAGATACGTGTTTTTTGCACTTTTGCCCAGTCCCAGTAAGTTGTTATGATAGAGCCACCTTGCAGTTAAATTTTTAATCCAGCAATTGTGTAGTTACTCACAGGTGAATTGAAGGAGCCAAAAATACCTTTTAATATCGCGAATACATTACAGATACGTGTTATTGATTTGTTGCACTACAGCATTGTTCATTGAGCACCTTGCCACTTAAATGTGAATACTGCAATTTTTTAGTCACCACAAGGGTAATGATAGGTGCCAAAAAATACTTTTATTTCCGAATACATTACAGATCCGTGTTTTTTTGTCACTTTTGCCCATCCAGATTTGTTGATAGAGTCCACCTTGCACAATTTAAATTTGAATCCAGGCAATTTGTGTATATTACCACAGGTGAATTGATAGGTGCCAAAAAATACCTTTTATATCCTAATACATACAGATACGTGTTTTTTTGCCTTTTGCCCAGCTCCAGATTTGTTGATAGAGCCACCCTTTACAGTTAAATTTGAATCCACAATTGTGTAGTAACCACAGGTTATTTATAGGTGCCCAAAAAATACCTTTTATTATCCGAATACATTCAGATACGTTGTTTTTTGACTTTGGCGCAAGCCAGCTTATTGACTTGATAGATCTACTTTGCGTTATAATTTGAATCCAGCAATTTTGTTTTGATTTGAAGGATTTGAGAATAGCTGTGATTTGCCGTCTTTTATAAGAGACTTCCAAAACTCTTCGTTATACCTTCCTCCAATTTTGTATATTTCGGAACATGGAGTGAAATTCAGGTGGTAAGCGAGCACAAAAGATGGGGTAAGGCATGGAGTAGAGGTAAGAGAAGGTGCTCCTTCCAGATGCTGGCAACAACACCATGCAAGCGGATCGTCAGTTGCAGACCGACAGGCTGTCATCGCTGGGTCAGGCCCTAGTGATCTCAGTAACGACAGCATCGCCAATCGGGTCCTTCAGTGGTTTAATGCAACCTCATCCAGCAGTCATACCTCCCCGTCCTCCCAGTCACGGCCACAAATGTCGGCATCCCGCAACACCAGCAATTCCTACCAACTTGAAGGCAGCCCAAATGTCAACCGTGTACCTCACCACTGAGATAATCCCATTTTTCTGAAGACCTCCTTTGATGACAAAATGCGGTTGTGTCAGAAGGCATGTTAAAAGATCAAGAGGCTCAAAGGGAGTATGATTTTCTCCTGCACTGAACCTCCCAATACTGATGCCATCAGAGGAGGAGAAGGAAGCCGTCATCGCAAAAATCCCGGTCGCTCGGCAACGCTTGCAGTCCCTCTTGCGTGTCCGCCCGCAGCTCCTGGATGCAAATGTCAGGAACGACCAAGTCACCTCGGTGATGATGGATGATGACGACATTGCGGGATCCATACCGTAGGTCTTTTCAGCAGTCTGCCCATGTCTCTCAGAGTCATGATCAGGGATCAGCAACCGATTCAGCCTCCTCCGTCGCCCGTGTTCCACCACATCACCAGAAGAACCCATCCTACCCCTCATTCTTCCGCCAGTTCGACTACCTTCACCCCGTACAGCAGCCAGCTAGCGCCAGCCTTTTGTCTTACCAGTTTGGGAGCAGAAGAATCACTTAACCCAAACTATCCCAAAGCCACAAGCCTGAAAGTCGGCATTGGCCAGTGTGCTTTGGCATTGGAAATGTTGCCTTTACGTCTAGTGAACACAGATGGGATCCGCCACGTCATGGCCCTTGCCTGCCCCCAATACCAGATGCCGAGCAGCCATTTCATTGCCAGAAAAGCCGACCCAGCCCTGGCCAGCCACGTGACATCTAAAATTTCAAAGCGCAGTTTGTCTTTATCTGTGCCCGGAAAAGTCCATCTGACCACCGACACATGGTACTAGTAAGCCACGGCCAAGGCCGCTATATCTCTGTGACAGCTCACTGGTGAGCTGGGTGTATGTCCCTGGGGTGACTGTGGCTCTTCAGGCTCGGCGCACGCTCTTGCAAAAACCGCAGGGATGGTGCAGGGTCTTTCCCCCAAGGTCACTCCTGGTGCATCACTGCCCAGAGAAACTCAGGCCCGTGTTGAAATTAATCCCTGTCCATCGGAGGACGCGTCCACCACACAGGTCAGGAGCTTGTGAACGGCTCTCTCGCCACGAGACCGAGCGCTGGCTGGGTGCCAAGGAACCTTGTGCCAGGCAAGGTGTTGTGTGATAACGGGCCGAAATCCTGCTGTGCCGCCCCTAAGATCGAAGGCTGGAGCACATCCCTTGCCTGGGGCACATGTCATGAACCTTGTCGTCCAGAAATTTCTAAAGGAGCTACCTGGGTCTGGACTGCCAGCTGAGGAAGCTCGAAGTCCTAATGTTACGCACTTCCTCCGTTCGCACCCGGCTTCGCCCGCCCTGGCGGCTTGCAGCGTTAAAGCTCTGGCCTCCCCTCAAGCATCTCATTGTATGGACGTGGCAACACCTGAAATTCCACCCATCCACAAGCGCCATCGATGTGGGCAGCAGCGCAATGCCTAACGCAGTACGAAGTGACACATGGCTCTGACAAGCAAAGCGGTGCGGACCTCGGGTGATGAGCCACACCGAGAGTGGAGGCAGGTGGTAAAGAGCTCTGCACCATCCTTGCCATTTGAAGAAGCCACCAAAATGTCGATTGGACGGACAATGCCCTTGTCAGCCATGAGCATTGTGGTGATCTTAGTTTCTGGAACATTCGTTGGCCACTCTGAATACAACAGGTCCCGCCAGCGACAGAGGAGGAAGACGGACACAGATGCGGACACGGAGCCTTTCTCTCCGTCAAATTCCAAAGGCCCGACAGTTTTCACAATTTCATCGGTCTTTCATTAGGCATTGTTCGGGGTCCAAAGCTAGTGCATCAGGATTGCGCATAGCTCATTCAGGGAGCATCAATCTCAGTCAAGTCAGGGCTGTGTTGAAGCTGAGCCAGCGGCAGTCGGAGGAGGAGGAGGAGGAGAAGAGAAGAGGTATTCCTAGACACGATGTTAACCGACGTCCCTGCCTTGGAAAGAGGTTGGTCGCGAATTTGAGGCGAGGAGGAGATGATGCAGATCTATTTGCTAGTGCCCCCTCGACCCAGAGCTTGGGAAATCAAGCTTCATTCTCTCACATGAGTCCTTGGATGCTCCATTTCCTCCAACATGATCCTCCGCGATTAAGGCCATCAAAATGAACAACAGTTACAGGGTGCCACCCCCCTGTGTATCCCCGGTACAAAACAAACCACACTTTCCTATCACCTCACCCAAATAGAGAGTAAAATGCAAGGAAAGGAGACCTTGCTAGATTGATCACCTGTAGACATCTGTTGCGTCTGCTTCTACGATCCCCACATGTCACGGTTGGACAACATCAGCACGTGACAGCAGTAGAGTGCCAATAGGCGCAGCAGCATCAGTCAAGGTGGCAGAGCCTAATGGGTGACCTTCCTGGCAATTCTTTGTTTACCCCCACCCGTCTCCACTAACGCATGCAATTCAGGGCACACATCCAACACACAGAGATCAGCTTAAGATCATGGTGCACGACTATCTGCGTCTCAACACCTGATGTTTTAGTATGTTGTTTTCCGGACCAATAGACTTCTGGTAATTCCAAAAATGTGACGGAATGCCCGAGCCTGGGCTCGTCACGCCATAGAGGTGTTGTCCTGCCCAGCAGCCGCGTCATATCTGAGCGACCTTCAAGCACATACTGGAGGAGTCATTACAGACAAACGCATCCGGCTTTTCCACAGAATAAGTGGATCGTTTCGACTTTCATCAAGATAGAATACAGGCATGGATCTCTGATGATGTTGTGGCCCCAATTGCCTAGGTCACCGATTAGTTGCCGGTCTACTACACATACCTCTTCAAACAGAAATGGTCCCTCTTGAAAATGTTACTTAAAATGGATCATTTCTTAACTGCAATTTTTATTCTCTTTCCCAACTTTCATTTTGCTGGGTTTTGCTTGTTGGAGGAGACTGTAAAAGACCAGCAAGGTTTTTATGACAACACCTAATTTCATTTACTCACTGTTAACTTAAGAATTGTTTTTCGCATTGTCAACGGTTTTGAGGTCATGTTGCTGTGATATACAGCTATAATATTTAATGGTCATTTGGAACAAAATGTGCTTTTAAGTGGCATTTCTCCCTCACAATTTTTTAATTATAGGGCTGAGAAGTCATATTTTATAATGTATTTGGGTCATGTAGCTGTGAGATACAGCAATAAAATCATGTCCTTTTGGAACAGAATGGGGTATTCTAAAGTGGCATTTCTACCCACACAATTTTAAACAGTGGCAGAGAAGTCAATTTTATTAATTTTTTTTGGTCATGCTGCTTTGAAATGCAGCAATACTACAGGTCCTATAATAAAAAAAATGTTGTTCTTCTAACAGAAAATTTGTTCTCACAATTGTCCCAAAGGTGGCTCATGCATGCTTGAATTTTTGGAGGCAATTTTGCTTTGAAATGCAGCTATACTACAGGTCCCTATTATAAAAAATGTTGTTTCTAACGCGGGAGGGGGGTGACGGGGGGGAGACATATGTTCTTCACAATTGTCCAAAGTGTCTCAAGGTACATGCTTGAATATTTGGTGCATTTTGCTTTGAAATGCAACTAAACAACAGGCCTATTATAAAAAAATGTTGTTTCTAACAGACATTGTTCTTCACAACAAATTGTCAAAGGGGCTCAAGGGTGATTGGTGCTGGACAGAACCCAGGAATAGGTAGGACACTAGTTAATGACACATATTGCAAAATGACTTGTTTTTGCAAGAACTTTAACATAGCTATTAATCCCTATATTGAGACAAACCCATTTAATCACAATTCAAAAAAAGAAACAAAAGACATGTGGGATTCCATCCTATTTTAAAAATGTGGTTTTTCTAGAATTAAACTACAAAAAAACTTGCATGTATCAAAAATAGCAGGTAAAAAAATTCCTCTGAATTGTACAAGGGAGTACAGGAAAACTTGACCAATTATGGTTTAATCAGAAGGACGATGAGTATGAGCACGGTCAGAGAACAAAGTACAGAGACAATTTCCTCCAGCACGTTGATAAAATGAGAAAAAGAATGCCAAGAAAAGGTCACCTGGGTGGAACAGGAGCGTTAACCACCATTAAATGCCAAGGGAAGCTCAATAGTATCCGCACTCATCGACGGAGGGCAAGTGCTACCCAGGTCTTGCACTGTTTACATGAGGAAGGCTGGAGTTTCTAACACTTCCGCACTCTGCTTCAGCACGACCAGTTTTCGTTTGCTGCGTCCATCGGGGCATTTTAACTGCGTGTTATAGATTGACAGACGCCAGCCTGGGCTCTCACCGCACCCACTGTAACTCCGGCCCAGGATCATGCCTGTGGCAAAGGACAGGTAAGAGTCCCCCCAATGTCCATGTTCAAAACTAAAATGGTGGTTGAAAGACTCCTTTTTTTCCGTCAACTTGTTTTAATTCTGTGGGTCAGCAGGCATAAGGGTCATGCTGGCGGTCCAGACAGGGTATGTCAATGACCAGGTTCAACTAAAATGGTGGTTGAAAGACTCCTTGTTTCCGGCACTTTTTTTTAATTCTGGGGGGTCAGACAGGTTTAAATGGTCAAACTGCGGTCCAGGACAGTTCTATCAATGTCCAGTTTCAACTAAAATGGGTGGTTGAAAAGACTCCTTTTTCCGGCACTTATTTTTATCTGTGGGTCAGACAGGTTTAAGGGTCATGCTGCGTTTCCAGGAGCAGGGTATGTCAATGACCGATTTCAAACTAAAATGGTGTTCAAAGACTACTTTCTTCCGGCAAACTTTTTAATCTGATGGTCATGCAGGATTTTTAGTTCATCTGCGTTCCATGACAAGGGATATTCAATGATCCAGTCGTTCAAGTAAAATGATGGTTTAAATAATAGTGCCTTCTGTCACTTTTTATTTGTGGGTGATGCAGGTTTAAGGGTCATGACTGTGTTTACAAAGACAGGATAGGGTGAAATGGTGTGTGACTTTTTTTTCCTGTGGCTTTTATAGCCGAAGTGTTGTGCCGTAAGATGTATCAGGTGATCCATTTGACTGTTGTGGCAGTTATTTCCAGCTTCTTCCAGCCCCCTGTTGGGTGTAAGAATGAAGGGTGTTGTTGCTTCTCACCACCATAGACTTTAATGGTCATCCGCTCATAATCGACTGGCTCACTATCGAAAAACCTATCGATGTGGGCCAACATCAACGTATCGCACCGATGTCGATAGCCAACGTAATCGCTCAACACTAATGGAGAGTAGTGGATTTAATAATCTGTCGATAAGTGAAAGGAAGGCCTTAAAAGACCTGGAGAAAGATACCTCAATAATAATTAAACCCACTGACAAGGGGGGAAACATTGTGGTGATGGATACTAATCAATACCGACTTATGTGTTTGGATCTGCTACGAGATAGGATGTGCTTTCAAGTACTTAAGAGCGACCCTACAATGAAATTTTTGACAGAACTTAGGGTGATGGTAGATGAAGCTTTGATGAATCACTTAATAAGCAAACAGGAGCGTGATTTTTTGGTGCCAGAGTTTCCTAGGAGGGCAACATTTTATGGGTTACCTAAGGTGCATAAGGGGGTTGACCCTCTGAAAGGTAGACCGATTGTATCACGGATAGGAAGCCTGACCCAGAATATGGGTATTTATGTAGATAGAAATTTAAGAGATTTTGAAACAACTCTACCCTCATATATCGGAGATACGTCCGACTTACTTTTGAAAGTGAAAGGGGTGACAGTGGATGAAGGGACACTTTTATGTAGTATAGACGTTGAAGCCCTGTATTCCTCCATTCCAAACGAGGAAGGATTAAGAGCTGTTAAATATTTCCTTGACTCAAGAGGAACACAGTTTAAAAGACATAATGACTTCATCCTTTAATTGCTTAGATTCTCACTAGAAAAGAATGTGTTCATATTTGATCAAAAAATCTACCACCAGCTCAGGGGCACTGCTATGGTAAGCCCGAGTGCTCCCACATATGCAAATATGTTCCTGGGCTGGTGGGAGAACACTATGGTCTTTGGTGATGAAGGTAATGTGTGGAATGATAATATTTTGATGTGGGCACGTTTTATTGACGACATCTTTGTGCTCTGGAGAGGAGAACCAACATCATTTGAACAATTTATGCAGTATTTGAATAATAATGAGATAAGGTTAAGATATACATTTGTCTGGAACGAATACACATTACCTTTTTTGGATCTAACAATCTCAAAAACCCTGACTATACATTGAAAACTAAGGTGTTCAGAAAGGAGACCGCTACAAACAGCCTCCATAGATGGGAGAGCTGTCACTCGAGGTCCCTTGTGAAAGGGATACCGCGGGGACAGTATCTTTGCTTGAGGAGAAACCGTTCTGATGTGGGCACATTTAAAGAGCAAGCTAAAGAATTGAGAGGTAGATTTAAAGCAAGAGGCTATCTTTCATTACCCCTAAAAAGGGTTTATCAAAGGGCTATGGATGAAGATAGGGTCAACCTCCTCGTCCCTAAAGTAAGACAAGTGGAGGCATCTAGCACAATCAGGAGTGAGTTACGAATCATAGGTGAATACAACTCCCAGGCATATCAGATACAAGATATTATCAGGAAATACTGGAGTATTCTCCGACAGGATGAGATTGTCAGAGAAATATTACCTGAAAAGCCATCCATTACTTTTCGTAAGGGGCGGAGTTTAAGGGATCGCCTGGTTAGGAGTCACTTCTGTGCACCCCCACAAAGAGAGACCTGGCTAACAGCCAAATGTCTGTTTTCAATGTGGTTCATGTAAATTCTGTCCATATGTCATTAATTGTAAAAAATTTGGGAATGGAAATGATGGCAGCCAGTACTACATTAAAGGATTCATTAATTGTGTTTCAGTGGGGGTTATTTATCTTTCTACATGCCCCTGTGGACTCAACTATGTGGGGAAGAAAAGGCGTGAGTTTCGTAGGAGAATAGGTGAGCATGTAGGAGATATAAGGAAGCAGGGGACACACCTATTGCGAGACATGTTTGGGAAAAGACTGACATGTTTGGGTAAGAATGAATCCATACAATTGCGAGGGATTGACATTGTGAGACTCCCCCCGTCAGGGGTGGTGATTGGGATAGGTTAATCCTCCAAAGGGAAACCCAGTGGATCTACAGACTTGACTGTGTGAATCCAAGGGGTCTCAATGAAGCCTTGTCCTTAGCTTGTTTTGTGTGATCATCCAGATTTGTCTTTAGATTTTTTATCGTATACCTGTACATCCAACATGGATTTCCCTTGGTATTTACATGTTATGCCAGTGACCCGATTTGAGTAAAGAAGAGTGTCCACCTTTGTGCACTATAGTCTGAATACCTTACTACTGTATAAGAATTTATTATGAGCCTCCAGTTCTATGTACACCTATATTAAAAGTAAATTACTGAAGTGGAAGGATTAACAAAGATTTATTTCTACATTTATGCCATATGTATTTAATGTAGTTTTTAATATATAATATGTCACGGACGATTGTTATCTAAGAGTAAATAATGGATTATTATATGACATATGTATGTAATGGATTAGACTAGTATAAAGAATCTGAGGGTTTGGTACTTCTCAAGAGGTTAAGAAGGGAGTTTTGCGCTCAGCGATGTAGATAGAAGGTATACATCTACCCGTTCTGCTGAGTTGTCAGTTTGAGATGAGACGCTGGAGGCGCACGCAGTGATTGAACAACCATGCATGCGTTGAGTAAGTAACTTGGCCGGCTGAGTGAGCGCACGCGCACTGAGTTGATTGAGGTGAGCGGCGCCATGCAGGTAGTTCCCAGACATGCGCAACAGCTGTAAAGAAGGATGTGCTTACCCGGGAATATTCGCGCATGCGCAGCCGTTGATTGAGAACGCCGGCAGCGGTGGATGCATGCTGCGCGGTGAGTTGTAGTTTCATCTGACTGTATTGCATAAAGTGTGATATTTGGAGGGCGATTTTTTTGATTGGCTTGGGGTGGAGTTTAGAGGGATAAATTCTCTCCACTTTGGGCACTTTGTATGGGACATCGTACATACCAACTTTAGGGTGATCCCATCCGAGAGGAGGCAAACCAGCCCCGTGAGCAGCAAATCAGATTTTGCAAGTATTACCTGTGACACACTAGTCTGAAGGTATTATGTACTATTTCTGAGGATTATTTTGGATGTGAATTACAGGCAGTCCCCGGGTTACATACGGGGTTCGTTCTTAAGTTGAATTTGTAAGTCGGAACCAATATATTTAGTACATGTATGGTGTATATGTATGGTGTGTATGGTGTGTAATTATAGGCAGATATATGTCCCCCATAGCAGGTATAGGCAGGCATATGTTCCCCATAGCAGGTATATGTCCCCCAAAGCAGCTATAAGCAGGTATATGTCCCCTCAGAGGCAGGTATAGGTTCCTCATAGCAGGCATAGGCAGGTATAGGTCTCCCATAGCAGGTATATATCCCCCATAGCAGGTATAGGCAGGTATATGTCCCCCATAGCAGGTATAGGCAGGTATATGTCCCCCATTGCAGGTATAGGCAGGTATAGGTCCCCCATAGCAGGTATAGGCAGGTATATGTCCCCCATAGCAGGTATAGGTCCCCCATAGCAGGTATAGACAGGTATAGGTCCCCCATAGCAGGTATAGGCAGGTATAGGTCCCCCATTGGTAGGTAGGTGCCCCAGAGGCCGTTAGGTCCCCCCTAGGTAGGTATGTCCCCCATAGGCCGTTATGTCCCCCATAGGCAGTTATGTCCCCCATAGGCAGTTATGTCCCCTATAGGTAGGTATAGATAGAGCTTATTTGAAAAAAAACAAACACAGATACTCACCACAGTCCCCCGCTCCCCCGCTGCTCACCTCCGGCTCCGTCTTCCTGCACAGACCGGTGATGTCATCAGGCCGCGCAGGCAGCGTGATGACATCACGCGTTGCCTTTGTTGGAGACTCCGGAAGGTCGCATGTTTGTTTGCTGCCTTCCGGAGTTCTATTGCGGAGCAGGGAGCGCTCACTTTCTGCTCCGCAATAGAGGCTTCAGCTCGATGCGCTCCGGGAGGAGTCGCATATAGCTGAAGCGATCCCCTCCGGTGCCCGGGACATGGCAGTGCCCGGACGCCAACGCGGACCGGACCGGAGAGTCAGCTGCATGCGCTCCCAGGAGTCGCATGCAGCTGCGAAGATCGCTGACAGCCCCAGGGCCACCGCAGTGTCCGGACGCTGTCAGATGTCCCTGGCTTGCGTCGTTCCGGTCCCCGTTCGTAACTAGGGGACAGACGTAAATCGGAACGACATAAGTCGGGGACTCACTGTATTTGATGAAGGTATAATGTACTATCTTTGAGAACTATTTGCGATGTGAATTATTTGATGTGCAGCAGTGTATGTTTTCTGTTGTGGACCCCATTAAAAAGTCCCTGAGAGTGGGATGAAACACGTCTGAGGATATTGATTAAAAGGGTTTTATCATTTCATTAAATGGTCTTCAGAATAAGGGGACAGTGAAAACAAGCAACTTTGCAATTGGATGTATTAGCAAAGCTGTCTTGTTATCACAGTATTCCTTATCTTCTGTTTCTGTTTACACTGATATCCAGTCCTGGTTGGATCCCTCCTCCTTGCATTTCACTAGCTGAGAGCTCATACATTCTGTTCGGCCCCCGGTCAAATTCACGAAAATTCCTGTTTCTCTCACTCAGAGTAAGGGACCGGCACATTTTCACTCTACACAGCCAGAAGAAACAGAATAACACTGCAGGGCTTCCACAATCAGGAAACAGCACAATTGTGTGTTGATCCCTGTCTGTCTCAGAGTTAGGGGCCATAGCAATTTCTCTCTGCACACCCAGCAGAAACACAGTGCAGCAGATTCTACAATCAGAAAACATAACAGTTGTGTCTCGGTGCCTAACTCTCCTGCATAGAAGGGAGATCTGTGCCGTTCATAGAAAGCTGGATACAACTGTAAAAAATCTCCATCTGTGAGAGGAGAAGAGATCAGTTCTCAGTCTAGATTGAATGCAGCCCGTGGTATGTATACAGCTCTTACAAAATAAAACTGCATAGGAGAGACACAGTGACATGTGGACTCAGAGAGGGTGGGGAGGGAGTCTTGGGAGCCAGCTTGAATAGTGAATGGGGATGATGTCACCCAGCTGGGAGGGGAAGAAACGCCCCTGCATTTCTAGAGTTGAGAAGCTGATAGCAGTATGAATCAGCCGAACTAAAGAAGCGATACATCCCCTTTAAGGGTTTGACATTATACTGCTTTTTTTACTATTGTTGAAGAGGTTATTAATAGTACATTCCACTTATTTTTCCTGACTCTATTGCATACATCTATATAAGTATAGGGTCAGTGGAAGTGAATAGTGAAGGAGGATTGCGGGGTTGCCCTTTTTTTTGGGGCGGGGTCTCCACTAAGGGACACCTATTAGTGTAGAGTATACTTTGGAGTAAGTTAGTAGGTTGTGTTTATTAGGTATTGTTGTCGTGATTTGTCCCTAATTCAATATAGAGGTGTATTACTATTTTAATGTTTAATATTTAAAGTTATATTTTAAAGGACTAATTTAATTTGGAGTTTTTTGATGCAGTATATTTGTATAGTTTACTTTGAGGGAGTTTTGGTTTTGGTCCATGTATATTTACCCATAATGATTCCACATGTTCATTACCTGTACCTATATCTTCCCGCAGTGTTGGCTTCAGACAGGATTTTACATAGAGATATACACCTCCCCCCTTTCGGTGCTTATGATCTCTTCTAAATAAACTGTAATCCTGTATGTTAACCGCCCAGTCGTAGCTCTCGTCCAGCCATGTCTCAGTTATCCCCACTATGTCATATGTGTTTTACTTTTTTTTTTTTTTTTACTTTTTTTTCTTCTTTTCTCCATAGGAGCATTGTATCAGTTATCTAAAGATCACAGCATTGCTACTGTATACTGGTCTCCATGCCGACTGTCAATCACCATGCCCGGCAATGCCCACAATGTCACAGAACGGCCGAGATAGATTCTTACAACACTCCCGGGCTGTCAGGTATTCACAACAGCGGCACGATCACTGCTGCTGCACCAACAGAATGTAGAAGAAGCTCCCTCCTTCTGCCTTTGTCTTAGCAGTGGCGATCATAATAAATTGCGGCAGCCAAGGGGTTAATCACCCGCGGTCAGAGTGCTCTCCGGCCGTAGGTGATATACTACTGGTCTCATGTTGCGAACGTGTGGAGCTCACTTGTCAACCTGCACGATTTGTAAGATGTATTAGTATGTCCATTTGCGGGAACGCACTTCCCGCTAGGACGTACTGGTATGTACAATGTCAGGATTGGTTAATTTCTGATCCCAAAGTTGCCATCACACTGGATCTAGAATTTTATACAGCTTCATAGGTATTAATATTTTTTAGTTTCAGGTAGCTACCTAAGCCTTTCTTGAAACTCTCAACTGTCCTTTCAGTGACCAGCTCCTCAGGCAGGCTATTCCACAGATTTACAGTTCTCATAGTGAAGAAGGCATTTCTCCTTTGGAGATTGAATCCTTTTTTCTCCAGACTTTTTTTTTTTTTTTTTTTGGGGGGGGGGGGGGGGATAGCTTTCCACTATACTTTTTGTAGGGACATTTTTATACTTGCATACGTTAATCATGTTTCTCTGTAGTCTTCTTTTCATAATACTAAATAAATTAAATTCTTTTAACTTCTCATAACTAAGATGCTCCGTTACCTTTATTAGTTTGGTTGCTCATCTTTGCACTTTCTCTAGCCCCACTACATCCTTTCTATAAACTGGACAACATATTCCAAGTGAGGCCACACCAATGCTTTATACAGTGTGATGATCCACTCGCAATTCGACCATCTTCTTGAACTGCCCTGGGGATTCTTAGCTCCTGAATCGCCGCTTTCGTAAGCAGAATGGCACTCAGACACAGGGTTCAGTTTAACACTGGCCTCATTTAGCTTTAGGTTATGTTCACACGGCGTAATTACGCCGCGCATTTCGCTGCGTATTTGCACTTTTATACAGGCGAGATGCGCGCCGAAATTATGGTAATCCATAGTTCTCATAGAGAACTATTAACATATAGAACTATGGATTATGCCTTCTCTTCCTGCTCGTACAATACGATCGTATTGTACGTGCGGGGAGATAAGTGACATGTCAATTATTTGCAGAGAATACGCGCCGTGAGTAATGAATGTCAATGGGGCCGGTGGGATGCTGGCCCTGTGGGAGTATGCGCGTATTAGCGCAAGCTCCCAAAATACACAAATTACTGCGGCGAGTACTGTATGTGCTGCAGTACATCGTGTGAACATACCCTTATTGAGGCACAGGTTACAAAAACACAAACAAGATCCTCAATGAACCTCATTTGCTAAGTGGATGCCCAAAAAATCAGTGTGTCCAGGTCTGCTTGCAATTTATGAACATCTTCCATAGATTACACTACATTAGAGAGCTTGGTAGCATCAGCAAAAATAGAAACAGTGCTATTAATCCCCTCCACCATAGCATTAATAAATAAATTGAATAAAAGAGAACTCGGTACTGAGCCTTGGGGTCACCACTTATAACCGGGGACCATTCAGAGTATGAAACATTTACCACCATTCTCTTGAGTAAGATCTGATCTTAAATATTGTCCTACTGGAATTCCCTTTTTAGTTGATGATGGATGTGCAAACAATGTATGTAACACAGCATTTACAGATGATTGTTTATGGAACCTGCCTGTCTGCACAAATCCATCTCTGGTCTTAAGGATCAATACATTTCAGAACTCAATTGACAAATGGCTAAATTTTAACGTTAAACAGATATTTTTATTATTGGTTATCCACCAGCCTTGGACTGGCCCACGGGGGAATAGGGGAATCCCCCCGTGGGCCCCTTAAAATGGTGAACTTGGAGTTGTTTTTTAACTGCATATACATATAAAAAGAGGCACAAAGCAAGATGCAGAGTATAGGAGGCATGCACAGTCATTTACAGTAGCTGTAGGGTGGGCCCCTAAAATAAACTCCACCGGTGGGCCCAGAAATAGCTTGACTGGTGGGCCCCTAGAGTCAAATTTACCTGTGGGCCCTAGTCACCGCAGTCCGACACTGTTTTCAGTGAATCAGTGAATTGAATTAACTCCCTTTCTGATCGTTGACAAATTAGCAAAATTTCGTCAATATGCCTAGTCCATAAGTGGACTTTTTCCACATTATGGACAAAGTTGGTCAGAAACACTTCTCTCTCCAACAACCCCAGATTTTCAGTGCTGAAAATCGCCAAAGGAATCAATGGAAAGCTTCAAAACCTCATCCAAAATCTTGGCGCGTTTTTGGAGCGTATTTTGGTGCGGTTTATGCCCTCACTACTAATTTGCATGGGTGAAAACAGTGTTGAAAACCTCTTCTAAAGCCTCGTCCCAAACCTCATCAAAACCTCGTCAAAAACCTCTTCTGAAGAAGCATGTTTTTTAAGCAAGGTTTTGATGCTATTTTGGGCGCTGAAAAAAATAAGACAATCTAGGAGCTTCCAAACTGTTGTTATGAGCAATGAAAGTATATGATTTTTGTTGCCCAGGCGCCATTTTTTTTTGTGCGCATTTGTAGCACAGAATGCACCTGAATCTAAGAACCTGTTCTACTGCGGGTCATAGATTTAGCGCTCTTAGCACTATTAACATGGTTTACCTGTTCCAGCAGTAATGTGCCTGGATTTGTCTGTCTGCTTGTTTGCATGCAGGCACAAGATTTGTTTATTAGCGATTTTAGACAGGAAAAGCTGATATTTAGATTAGTTAGGCTATGTTCACACGGCAATAATTGCGGGACGTATTTCGCCCACAATTACGCCGTGTGCTCAGGAGCGGGGGGGGGGGGGGGGGGGCCCAACAGCCCGCCGGCCCCATAGACATTCATTATTCATGGTGCGTATATGCCATGAATAATTGACATGTAACTTATCTCCCCGCTCGCCGTATTGTGTATCTATGAGAACTGTAGATTACCGTAATGACTGGGACGTATCTCGCCCCTTATTTAGCGCAGTACGGCGCGAGATACGTCCCATTTTAAGGCGTGTGAACATAGCCTTAGGTAGTTAGGGGGGTGTGCAGCAAGCATAGAGAATCAACACTTAGATAGCAATTTCCTCTACATAGACAGCAGTAGTTAGGGAGTTTGGTATTCCTGGCTGTATCTTTCCCACACCCAAAAGCTGTTGTTTGGCGACATTTGCAGGATCACATAACAGCTAACTGTCATATACATGGATATATATTATACAGAGTGTTTGGATTTGCTAAATCATACTCAGCTCCCAAAAGTTAAATTTTTGCAGTATTGGGGGTGAAATCATTTTATAACACACTGTCTCCAATTCTCCTATACATAGAAATATATTCTAAATAGTGGTTGGTTGGTGTTCATTTTGGCAGTTTTGGAGGTTCATGAATTGATTAGGGCCCCTGATAGGAGTACTGCCCTATTGGCACCCCTGCCAGTTACCATGTGCCATTTCCAATACCAGTGTCATCTTAAAGGGGTTGTATCATTTCATTAAATGGTCTTCAGAATAAGGGGACAGTGACAACAAGCAACTTTGCAATTGGATGTCATTTGTAAAGCCGTCTTGTTTTCACAGTCTGCTTTATCTTCGTTTTCTGTAAACGCTGTTCCCCAGTGCCGGTCGGATCCCACCTCCTTGCATTTCATTGGCTGCCGGCTCTACTAATTTACATTCTGTTCGGCCTCCGGTCGTATTCATGGGAGCGTGCATTCCTGCCTCTCTCACTCAGAATAAGGGGCCAGCAACAATTCACTCTGCACAGCCAGCATCTCCACAGTAACACTGCAGCTGCTTCTATAGAAAACAGCACAATTGTGCCCAGTGCCTAAACATAGAAAGGAGACAGATCTGTGCTGCTCTGGAGTTCATAGAAGACTGGATTCAACTGTAAGAAACCTCCAGCTCTGAGAGAAGAAAAGATCAGTGCTCTGAGTTCATAGAAGCCTGTCTAGACTGAATAAATTTTTTTTTACGGATTTTGGTGCCAAAATCCGTTTTATTGCGGATTTTGGTGCCAGAATCCGTTTCTTAACATATTTTGGCGCTGATAAAGTTATCTCACCACTGACGCTAAAAATATGGGTTTTTTTTACGGATTTTGGCGCCAGAATCTGTTTTCTTATGGATTTTGGCGCAAGAATCTTTTTCTTAACATATTTTTGTGCTACTAAAGTTATCTTGCTTCTGACGCTAAAAATGTGTTTTTACGGATTTTGTTGGAATAATCCGGGGTTTGTTTTACAGATTTTGGTGCTACAATCCTTTTCTTTACAGATTTTGGCTCTAATAAAGTTATCTCGCTTCTGACGCTAAAAATACGTTTTTTTTTTACGGATTTTGGCTCCTCTAAAGTTATTTGCTAAAGATACTTTTTTTTAGTATTTCGTCACTAAAAATACTTCTTTTAAACAGGTTTTGGTGCTAAAATACTTTTTTATGGATTTTGGCGCTATTAAAGTTTTTCCGCTTTTGTCGCTAAAAATGCGCTTTTTACACAAAAATATTTTTAATGAATTTTGGCGCTTAATTACTTATTTTTGGGATTTTGGCTCTTCTAAAGTTATCTTGCTTTTGTCGCAAAAAATGGTTTTTTTGACGAATTTTGTTGCTAAAATCTTTAAAAACAGATTTTTTGCTGCAAAAGCGAAATAAAAACGTATTTTAGTGCCAAAATCCATAAAAACCGTAGTTTAGGACCAAAATCCATAAAAAAACGTATTTTTGGTGACAAAATCGAGAACTTTATAAATGCCAAAATCCGTAAAAATATTAATTTTACCATCAAAATCCATTTTCAAAAATGGGCTTTAGGGCCAAAACCCATAAAAAAGTATCTTTGGCGACAAATGCGAGGTAACCTTATTAGCGCCAAAATCTGTAAAAATACGGATTTTAGCACCAAAATCCGTAAAAAAAATGGACTTTAGGGCCAAAATCCGTAAAAAACTTATTTTTGCCGACAAACGCGATATAACTTTATTAGCACAAAAATCCTTAAAACAACTTACAAGCCTACAAGATGACATATAAATGCAGTAATGTACTTTATATCTCCTTTTGTAGGGCGGAGTTACATCCAATGGCTTAGTTTATGCATACATTAAAAAACAGACTTGAAGACCAGCCAAAAATGTTCAAAAAAATGCAAATCGCAGCAAAAAAATGCCATTTTTTCAGCAGCTTTTGATAGGAGGGGACAAAAAACTCAGTCTCATGAATGTTTTTAGTAATTCGTTTTCAGGTCGTTTTTTGTCCACTGCAGTGTAGACATAGCCTAAGACTGCATAGGGAGAGGAATGACATAGTGACATGTGGACCGGGGGTGGGGGGGATATGCTATCCCCTCCCACTAATCTCAAACAAACACACTGACGGGAGCGAGCACGAACAGTGAAGGAGGAGGATGATGTCATCCCCCTTCAGTTAAGAAACACCCAGCTGGGAGGGGAAGAAACGCCCCTGGATTTCTGTAACTGAGAAACAGAAAGTACACTGAAACAGACTAACTGATGAAGCACTACATTCCCTGTAAGTGTCAACGGGGCTTTTGGGCCCCCTCAGGATGCAGGGCCCGTAGCAGCTGCTACCACTGCACCTCCTATAGCTAATCCGCTGCTTTCAAGCTGTACTCATCTTTTCAGTTAGCCATTGAAAGGAATGAAGTATTTTAGCCTCTCAATTTTTTTCTGTTACCCTTAGGCTATGTTCACACGGCATAATTGCGGGGCTAGCTCCCGCGGGGTGGGGGGGCCGACAGCCCACCGGCCCCATAGACATGCATTACTCACGGCACTTATTCCTCCCCACAGCGTATTGCACAACCGGGGAGGGGAGACGTAGTCCATAGTTCTCTGAGAACTGTGGATTACCGTAATGACTGGGGCAAATTTCACCCGTATTTGAGTGCAGTACGGCACGAAATACGGACCAAAATGCGCCCCATTTTAACTCATGTGAACTTAGCCTTAGAGCCAAATTTTCTTCACTAAGTTGTTCCACGTATCCAGTTTCCTGTTATTGATGGTAATCACAGCTTCTACTCACCTGTATAGGTATACAAATTAACCCGAACATCTTCTCCCATTGACCTTAATGAGGTTCGAGTTCGAATCAAACCTCGAACCGCACACCACTACTGTTCGATGTTGACTCAAACATTTTACTGTTCGCTCATCTCTAGTGCCGATCTGTTTACTCTCTTTATCTAGGAATAAAAAGGGGAGCATTTTCTAGTACTGAAATAAACTAATGTATCCATTCAAATATTAATTGTGCTCACCTTAAGGTGTTGTGCAGTGAAAACATAATAGTTCCAAAAGCGTAGAACCCATTATTTCTTTTAACAACTTGTCGATCCACCCAAGTTTGGCAATCCGAACCTGGGAAGTAAAACTGTAGAAGATATATCTGTAAAGAAATAATGTATTTGGGGAACTGATAGGCAAAATCAGATCCAAGGAAAAGTGAGACAGCAATTTGACCGAAAGGTTCTTTTAATTGTATACGTAGTACAGTTTAAAAGCTAAACAGGTTTTGTGTGAGTGCACACTTCATCAGGTTTCTGCTGGTTGCATGATAGGGACAGATTTAGAGCCAGGGCGCAACAACCCGGGTTACAGACAAGCGTAGAGTGTGTAGCTGCTACCAATTGCAACCCGTAGTGCCCCTTCCCACGCCTGCCGGTACTGAACATGACAGTTCACTGCTGGTGGGGTGGAGCTGTGGGGCCCGGAACATCCTGCCTCGGAACGCTTGAGCTCTCTGTCCCAAGCATTCTAAGGTAGGACTGCTGCTGGTGCTCTGCTAATCTCCATGATGGGCCTAAGCCTTAGGCTTTAAGCCTACCAGGCGCCAGCCCATAGTGCTGACATTGGTGGCGTGATGACGTCGCATCATCGCACCGCCTGCGCTGAGTACAGAAACTGAATCGGGTGAACATGGAGAGAAGTAAGTAAACTATTTTTTATTTTGTTTAACAGCTCTTCCTATCTATATGGGCCCCTATAGCTATCTAAAACCATCCATACCTATATGACGCCTATAGCTACCTTAAACCCTGCATGCCTACCTATATGGCCCCTATAGCTACCTAAAACGCTGACTGCATACCTATATGGGCCCCTATAGTTACCTAAAACCCTGCCTGCCTGCCTACCTATTAGGGCCCTATAGTTATCTAAAACCCTTCCTGCCTACTTATATGACCCCTAGAGCTACTTAAACCTGGCCTGCCTACCTATATGGGCCCCTATAGCTACCTAGAACCCTGCCTGTTTCACTATATCAACCTTTATAGCTACCTAATCCCTGCATACCTATATGGAACCCCTATAGCTACCTAAACTCTGCCTGCATATATTGGGCGCCTATAGCTACCTAAATCCTGCCTACATATATAGTCCCCTATAACTAAACCCTGCCTGCCTACCTATATGGCCCCTATACCTACCTATATGGCCCCAATACTCTACCTAATCCCTGCCTACCTACCTATATGGCCCCTATACCATACCTAAACCCTAGCTGCCTACCTATACGGCCTCCTATAGCTACTTAAACCCTGCTTGCCTACCTATAGGGGCCCCTATAGCTACCTAAAACCCTGCCTGCCTAGCTAAATGGCCCCTATAGCTACTTAAACCCTGCCCACCTGTATAGGCCCCTATAGCTACCTAAACCCTACCTGCCTACCTATATGAGGCCACTATAGCTACCTAAACCCTGACTGCCTACCTATGTTGGGCCGCTATAGCTACCTAAACCCTACCTACCTATATGGCCCCCTATAGCCACCTAAACCCTGCCTGCCTACATGGCCCCTATAGCTTACCTAAAGCCTGCCTGCCTATTTGGGGCCCCTATAACCTATTTACCTACCTACCTATGTGGGCACCACCTATATCCTATATACCTATGTGGGCCATCTACAGCCTAGATGTGGGCCACCTACAGCCTACCTGTGGTCCACCTACTGCCTATCTACCTAGGACCAATCTACCTACCTACCTAAGGCCTATGTACTGTCTACCTATCTGGGGCCCACCAACAGCCTACCTGTGGCCCACCTACTGCCTACTTAGCTACCTGGGGCCTACCTACAGCCTACCTACCTACTTGAGGGCTACCTACCTAACTGGAGCCTAACTACTGTCTACCTAGGGCCAATCTACCTTCCTACCTGTAGCCTACCTACCTAATTGATACCTGCCTAACTACTACCTACCTACCTGGGGCCAATCTACCTACCTGGGGCCTATGTACTGCCTACCTACCTACCTGGAGCCTACCAACCTACCTACCTAGGGCCTACCAACCTATCTAATGGGGGTCTACCTGGTAATATGATTTGGAGGGTTACAGGCCATAGCTGTAACACAATCTCCAGGGGCTGATTCCTCCGTTCCGTTCCTCCTCTCCCCTCTAGGAGACTGGGCCTCTAACTTATAGCTTGTACCCACTCTCCACCCCTGAAAAGTTTGTACTGAGTTGGGGGGCAGGAAGTGAGGTGCTGGAAAAGTGTGGATTCTAAGATATTTGTGTCCAAATCTGCAGGGACAAGTGGCTGTTGTGAGAAGTCATCATGGTGGTCTGGATTGGATGCAGAACAAAAGGGAAAGTCAACGACTCATCGGGGAAGCATCACCTGTAATGACTTAAATGTCTGCAGAACCTGTATACATGTACCACAATATGTTCACTGTATGGTGGAAATATACAATCTGTAGGGCACAAAAAATAAAGGAATACAGCTCACTTACATTTCTGCAAAAATTAATAAGGCTGTGCACATCCATATATTTTGAAAAACGTAAGCATAGGTGCACACTGGTAAGGCAATAGCATACATCTAATACAAATATCAGTGGCACACTACAAAACTAAGTAAAACATCAAGGTATATAGGAATTTTTTGAAAATGCATTACTGCTAAGGAAAATATGAAAAACCTGGGATTCTTAGTTTACAGTTTTTGATCAAAAATTGTTTAAGCTCACCTCCCAAAAGCGTCAAGGGGATCCCAGCACAGGTGAGTCCCTAACACTAACATGTTACCTCACTAGGAGTCCATTCAGACTACAACCTCTCAGGGAGTGATAGGAACTTGCTACTGAATTATCCTGCACTGGTTTAAAAGAGGTAAGGGGAGTGCAGCAAGCCAATTAGGTTGCCATCCCTCAAATAGACTACAAAAATTAATTAGGCTGTGCACATCCATATATTTTGAAAAACGTAAGCATAGGTGCACACTGGTAAGGCAATAGCATACATCTAATACAAATATACATCTAATACAAATATCACTTACATTTCTGTGACAGTCTCTTGCATATGCCAGCGGTGCTCGAATGCCTAGCTTGTTCTGTACTGGGCTGAATGATGCTGATTAGAAAATCCTGTTGTATGTCCAGCAAACCAACGCTCTCAGATTGTCAGGAGGGCAAGCTGAATCTTCTTTTGTTTAAAAAAACTTCATTTTATTAATATCCAAGTTAAAACATGTATATATGGCACAGGGCATGAAGCAGGTATACATATATACAAGCTCACGCACAGACGCGTTTCGATTGAGAACAATCTTATTCATTGTGCAATAGATGTTATACACACATAGCCGTCATATATACGGAAGTAGGGCGTCACCTATTTCCTTTTACTTCCTTAGTTGTCTAGCTGTGTTTAAATATATGCATCACATAAAACAAAACGGCAATGTATGCCAAATATAACTAACTCTATAAAACAATATATACATAAAAAATGTAAGTCTATATATGTATACATTTAATATACTAATTCATATCATACTTCAATGTTAATACAGATATATCTAATTCCATTTAATGTTGAGACCCTCTGGTTGTCAAGTGTATACCAGTAATTTAAAAATCTATTGTGCTTTTTTCATTAACAGTTTACGTTTTAAATCTCCTCCTCTCTAACAAAACAGCAATGTATGCCAAATATAATCTACGATCTTTAGGGCACCTGTATATACTGGTATATACACTATATGGCGTAATATTGACCTTTATTCAGTAATAGTATATTAGGGTATTCACTCCTTGTATTATCTAGTAACTGCATGACTTAAGAGGTCCTGGTAAATGTTCTTTGTTGGGGGGGTGGAGGCCCAGGCTTCTCTAGTTACGCCCCTGACCTGGAGGGTGCGCTCTCAGTAGGAAAGTGTCAGAGGTCAGATGGCATATAATTAGCATGCAAGGGGGCGTCGTGGCCTAGCTGGTAATGGCGCCGGATGCCTAGATCCTGAGCTGCGCTGGAGATCATCTACAACGGCTCATCTAAACCCGTATCCCGAGGCTCTTAAACCCCTGGCTGGTGGGTGAAGTTCCCAGGAAGAGAGGAAACAGCTTACAGGCCTCGAAACTCCGGTACACGTCGGGGAATCCGCCGAAGTGCAAAGCGGACGGAGGAAGTGCGTGACGGGCAGTTGAGACGGCACGCACCATTACAGCAGCGAGGCAGGCAGAGGCAGGGAAATCCCTGAACCCGCCACAGCGCTGTGAAGAGTACTGCTGCGGCTCCCTTACTTCGACAACAGTTACCTGCTGAGTGAGTCCCGGTCCAGCAGACGCAGCTCCCGGCTCCTACCCTGCTAAAGCTGTGAGTAAGCTCGCCATCTTAGGAGGCCGACCCGGGAGATAGTAAGTGGCTAACAGACTGCTCTTGTTCTCTTTGCTCAAGGCATACCAGACTATCTGGCTTGGCTGTTTGTCAAGGGACATTGCTCTCTCTTTGTGTAGATAGCCAGCAGGAGAATCGTGGTGTCTGGGGGGTCCATATGCTCAATGACCCCAGCTAAAACATGCACGCCATTTTAGAAATCTTGCTCCCACATATTCTTAACCCTTAGTGACTCCTAATCTCCCAAGAGAGCTGCTCTAGGGTCACATATTAAAGATACTCTATCTGCATATTGGCTGTGCAACATATAGGCGGACTGAATCCTCTTATACTCGTCGCATCTACATTGCCAAGTGAACATTTCAGTACAGTGCATAGTGGGATACCCTGAATTGCCGCCTATAGCAATTGAATAGAGACTTTGACTCTCAATCTCTATCAGACGCTGCTGATCTAACCTGCTTCCTCTCTAACATAAAGAGGCAGAAGAAAGAGGCCAAAGAAGAAACATAAAAAGAATAGGCTCTGCTATGTGTCTTCTCTTATTAAAACAAGGAGGATGAGGAGCGCATAAAAGAATGTAAAGACCAAACCTATAAAACTCGCAGAGTTTTTCCAGCACGCTTCGCCTTCACTACAAGCTCTAGAGTCTCCAAATCCCTTCTCTCAGCTCTCAACCTCTCCAGTTGGGTCTGAATCCCTAGACATGGAACCGCAGGCAGAGATGTCACAGGTAGCCGCTATGGAGAAAACTATGCTAAAGCTCTTTTCTTCCTTCAGGGAGAACTTACAAAGTGACTTTAAGGAAATGATAATAGAATTCAAAGCTGATATACAATCCCTGTGTAAGGGACCGGTCAGGGACACACGAGAAGACACAGACAGAGTGAGGCCCTGACGCTGGTCCCAACCACTGTCCCCGCCTTTTGGGGGTACCCGACTCCTTAAAAGATCGGCCCCAACCAGAAGACTGAACACTATACTGAATACGTGGAAACACAAGACACAGACAAACAAATACAAAACACAATAAGGAAACGTCAGGCAAGCAAGGTTGGCAGCAAGCGGGCAGCGCAGTACCAAATCGGGAGACTGAAGAGAAAAACGTAAGACGAGCCAAGTCGGTAACTGTCAGGCAATGCAGTACAAAATCAGGAGCAGAAGCATAGTCCAAAGCCACGCAACGTCAGGTACCCAGAAACTCCAATAAGAGAAAAGCAAGCAAAAGATATAGGAAAGACCCAATATAACAGGCACAGGGGACAGGTAAGGGAATCCTTAAATAGGGAACCGGTGAACACAGAGCAGAGGTGATAGGTGGAAAGAACACAAAACCGGATAGGGACACAAAACTGTCAAAGAGGAACACAGTTTAACTAAAAGGGTGCTGGAGGATTCCTGGCCACGGGCGTTGGCCAGTAATCAATTAACACACACGGAAGAAAGGACGCAGTTCCCACTGGTAACTAAGAATACAAAGCATGATGTTAAAAACCATGGTTTTCGTCGCAACGGCCGTGGCCAGCGACCAGAACTCGAAGCTGGGGGTCTGTCGGGCATGATCATGACACCCTGGTTTCTAGAGCTGACCATGTGGAGAAAAAGATGGCTGAGCTTACTAAATCGCACAATGCATTAATAGACACAAATGCAGATCTAGAGGAGGAAGTCCAGAAATTGTCTGCTAAGATGTTAGATCTAGAGGACAGATCAAGGAGGAATGATATACGTTTACGAGGAGTTCCAGAGTCTGTCCCTAATGATGCACTCATGCCCTACCTGATCGATCTTCCAGCTGTGGTTTTGCCAAACGCTTCTCAAGCAGAATTAGAAATTGACCGCATACATAGGTTGCCGTAACCTAAACACCTGGCCCCAATGGTTCCAAGAGATGTGATCGCCAGGATTCACTTTTTCAGAACCAAGGACAATTTCCTGAAAGCTCTGCGCAGCAAAATATCCCTACCGGAGAGATTTGCTAATATTTCAATCTTTCCAGACCTGTCTGCCGGGACAATGCTGAAGCGAAAAGAGTTTGCACCCTACACCAAAATTCTACGTGATCGGAATATAAACTATCACTGGGGCTTTCCGGTCAAGCTGATTCTCATGAAAGACAATACTACTGCAGTTTGTTCTACTCCTTCCATGGCGAGAAACTTACTATTGTCCTGGGAACTGCTTTCTTCACCCACTGTTACCCCTTCAAAAAATAAAAAATTGAGGCCAGAAGCAATAACGCCGCTGTGGTCAGGAAAGCAACGCAGGGCCAAAACTCATACTAATGACTGACTCGGTAACACCATCACCTTGTTTGATCTCCGCAGCTCATCTGGTTATACTTCAATTTTAGCTGCAACTTTCATCTGTTTCAGTCACTCCCTACTGTTTTCCATAGAGGAATAGGCAATGACTTGCCCCTTTTTGATTCCCAGCTAGTGGAATCTCTTGCACTCGGCAATATATGCTCCAATATTGCCATTTTGTTCTTTGTCCTTGTTGACTTGTTTAGTTATAGATTGGGTTATTCTAGTCATGTTGCTTCTAATCCGATTCTGTTTACAGGCATCTGCGAAAGAGGTATGATTGTCGGCATACCTCTAAACTATATGTTTTATATGAGACAATGAGTGTAAAATTTATGTCTTTAAATGCTAACGGTCTAAACTCTCCATTCAAAAGGTCACTATTCTGGAAGGAGGTGGCTAAGTCTCGTGCGGATGTGATCTCTGTACAGAAGACTCATTTATGTAGGAAAGACTCCTTCAGACTCCAACATAGAAACTACTCCCGTTCATATCACTCTGCACTAGACATCAAAAAAGCTGGGGTGTCGTTCTTCATAAAAAAATCTGTTTTCTTCTCATGTTCTCATTCTGTAGTAGATGCTAATGGGCGCTACCTAATTTTACATTGCACCCTAAATTCTGTGGCTTTCACCCTAGTTGGGATTTATGCTCCAAATCAGCACCACCTTTCGTTCCTTAGGAAAGTGTTAGCCAAAGCCAAAAAAAAGTCCAAAAGTCATTTAGTAATCTGTGGTGACTTCAATGTAGTAATTGACAGAACCAGGGATAGAGCTGGGAATTGCTCCAAATCATCCCCTGAGTTACAAAACTTAGTGGCAGAGGAGAACCTGCATGATCCATGGAGATATGCTCATCCATCAGAGAAAGATTTGACTTTTTACTCGGCAGCACGAGACTCGCATTCTAGAATTGATTTCTTTCTACTGAATAGAACGTCCCTGTTATTAGTCTCTAGCTCCAAAATAGGGTTTAAAACCTGGTCTGATCATGCGCCAATATATTTAACACTGCAAACCAGCTCTCCTCCCTCTTTCCATTCCCCATGGAGACTAAATAATTTTCTACTTAAATCTGAAAAAATAGTTAGGGAGATTACAACAGCCCTTTCGGACTACTTTGAGTTAAATTCCCCCACAGCCCCCTCTGAAGAGGTATTATGGTGCGCGCATAAGGCATACATCAGAGGAATTGTTATGAAAATAGCCGCTAGGGAGAAACGCTCAAGAGAACTACTGCTTTATATCATTCTGGAGGAGATCAAAAATCTAGAGTTGCAGTTTAAAACGAACACTTCAAAACCGGTTAAGGAAAAATTGGCGTCGCTCCGAGCTAAACTTCATACCTTACAGCTGCAACAATATGAGTTTCGCCTGAGTAAACTCCGATGGAATTTTTATCTCCAGGGGAATCGCCCAGGCAAAATTTTAGCACGTAGAGTCAAAGTCATCCAGGCCAAAACGCGTATCCCTTCCAATAATTCCCCGTCTCTTGGACGAGTCTTAGACCCTCAACACATTTCCAATGCCTTAGCAGCTTATTATAAATCTCTGTATAATATAAACTCGGACTCTAATGTCCCAAAAGTCTCAAGCGAGATCATAGATAAATTTCTAAACGAGGTTTCTCTACCTTCTCTAACACAAGATTAATTGAGGATTCTAAATAAACCCATCTCACCTCAAGAAGTAGGACAGACCATTTCTCAGTTAAAATGTAACAAATCCCCTGGACCAGACGGCCTCACCAACGAGTATCATAAATTACTTGCACATTTACTTTCTCCTCATTTATCCCGACTTTTCAATGCTATAGCCGATAAAGGATCCCCTCCAGCTGAAATGTTATGTGCTAACATTTCGACTATCCATAAAACAGGCAAACCGGAGGATCTTGTGACCAATTATAGACCTATTTCTTTATTAAATTCAGACATCAAGATTTTTTCAAAGATTCTGGCTAACAGAATAAATGAGTTTCTCCCCCACTCAATTAATGAGGATCAGGTAGGATTCATCAGAGGTAGACAAACTAGAGATGGAATAAGAAGAGTCCTAAATGTAGTACAATTGGCTAGATTGCAGAGCACGTCTTTTTTTCTTCTTTCTTTAGATGGAGAAAAGGCGTTTGATAGAATAAATTGGAGTTATATGAGAAGTGTGTTACAAAAATTTGGTTTCCAAGGCATGGTCTTCTCGGCCATTACCGCCCTGTATACATTCCCCTCTGCTAGAGTTTTTGCTTCAGGTTTTTTTTTGGATACATTTGATATAACGAATGGCACACGACAGGGCTGCCCATTGTCCCCTCTGATATATGACCTCTGCGCAGAACCTCTAGCCGAACATATTAGGCAGTCTTCAGAAATTTCTGGTATCACAATAAATAGGAAAGTCCATAAAGTAAGCCTGTATGCGGAAGGCATATTAATTATGTCTCAGAACCCAGAAAACTCAGTCCCGGCTCTGCTTGCTTTATTGGACCGGTATGCGCAGATATCATATTACAAACTAAACATTTCTAAATCGATCCTTCTACCGATCAATTGCCCCTCCTCTCTCAGGCAACAGATGTCCCAAATGGATTTTGTTTGGTCCACCTCATGCATCACATATCTTGGTGTTCAGATTTACCCATATATTGGCATGACAATAGAAAAGAATCTATTAAACCTTAGTGAAGAAATAACTAGGCTCAACAAATTTCAACTGTCATGGCTTGCACGTATTAACAAAAATTATGTTATTGCCTAAATTCATTTATATATCTAGATCTTTGCCTTTCCTGTTTCCTAAGGAGCTCCTAACCAAACTACAGACTCAGCTTATCCGCTTTATTTGGAATCAGAAAAATCCTAAAGTGCAAAAACGACATCTTTATAGGAAAACTAATAGGGGAGGCCTCTCTGTGACGAGCCTTCTACAATATAATGTTGCTTCAGTATTAGAACCACTCTCGCTATATTGGTGCTCTTCTGAGCCCCAGCATTGGATAACCCTGGAGAATTCCACTATCCCTAGAGGCACTTTTAGAGATTACTTACTAGCAATGTTGTTTGGTTGGAGACCTCCAGAACTGCAGTTATCGACCTTATCCCATGCAGTAATTGCGTGGAAAAAACACATAGTTCTGAAATGAAAAGTCCTTGTTTCCAGAACTAATTGCCCACTTTCGGTACTTTATTGTTTGGCACCGGATATACCTATTCACCTGTGGATAAATTTATGGATTCGTTCACTAGGAGAGCTTATGCATGGACACCAATTTTGTTCATTTTAGGAGTGTGACAAAGCACAAGGCCTTGTCATAGAGGGCCGATATGTGCCACCGCACCTTAGGGCTGCGGTGGAGTGAGCCAGAGAAATAGGTCTGCAACCTTAGGTTGCAGACAACTTGTATATTTTTTCATCACTGCTTTAAGCAGTGATTCCGGGTCTGGCTTTTACTGGAGCAGTCTTAGAGCTGGGTGGGGGACTGCTCCCACATATCCACTCCAGGTTTTCCTTGGCCTATAAAGCCAGAGGGTCAGGTGTCCTGGGTGTGGTACGCCACTCCAAGCCAGGAGTGTAAGAGGAAGGATCCTCTATGTACAGGCTCTGAGGAAAGCTGGACTTATCCTGTGTACATGCTGCTACTTTGTTATATGGTGAGCTGAACCTGTTTGTGTTTTCATTACTGCCTGAAGCAAGGTCCTGTTTAAGTTCTGTTATACCTCTGCTGAAGAAAGCTGTTTATGTTCTGGACTTTTCTGTTTAATAAAAACCCATTTAAGAGAACGCATTTGTTTGTCGTGGTCCCTGTGACGGAGCTGACCCCCCCCACAAGTGGTGGAGGATGCGGGCAGTCACATGCTCCTGGAAGAGTCACAGAGGGCAAATAAAGACTGTGCATGTCCTGGGTTAAAGCTGTGGCAGCAACGCAAACAGGTGCTTCCAGCATGAGCTCATCAAGCAACTGGTGCAAGCCAATCTCCAGCAGCAGCAGATCAGCGCCCAGCAGCAGAGGGCACACATGGAGGTCATGCAGGCCCAAAGGGAGACCAATCAGCTCCTGGTCCGTCAACTTGCCGCGCTGACAGAGACCGCTCCAAAGAAGGAGGAACCGGCAGATGACAACGCCAGAGTCCGAAAGTCGGTGAGAGAGGCGCTTCAAAAGATGACACCTGAAGACGACGTAGAGGCCTTCTTAACCATCTTTGAGAGGGTGGCAGAGAGGGAAAGGCTTCCCACCGAGCAATGGGTGGAAGTCCTAGCGCCATACCTGTCTGGGGAGCCGCAGAAGGCCTACTTTGATCTTCCGCCGCAAGACGCCACAATCTACGGCAAGTTAAAGGCGGAAATCCTCGTCTGTTTGGGGGTGAGTCTCACGGTCCGAGCTCAGCGAGTGCAACACTGGGAGTATGCTCAATACAAGCACCCCAGGTTGCAAATGTTCGACTTGTTCCACCTGGTGCAGAAGTGGCTGCAGCCGGAATCCTGTACCCCAACGCAGATGGTGGAGAGAGTCGTGATGGACCGGTTCATCCAAACCCTGCCCAGAGCTATACAACGCTGGGTTGCTCAGGGTGATCCTCAGTGTGCTGATGACCTGGTGAGCCTGGTGGAGAGGTACCAAGCAATGGAAATCTCCTATGACCGACCAGTGGCCGGTACATCGGTTGCCGGGCGCTCCAAGAAGTGGCCCAAACCATTGCCAGAGCGACGAGTACAAGTCCCAGCAGATCCCCAACCTGGTCCAGTGAGGAGTCTTCGCCCCGTGATATGCTGGAGGTGTCAAGGTCCGGGGCACATTGCTGCACACTGCCCCCTGTCCTCTGAGCCCATGGACTGCAACGCAATTCGCCGCTGTTCCTGGTTTGCCTACCCCGCCTACAGTGCCGTATCTCACCCTGGCGAGGGTCCTCAGGTCTTCCTGGTAAGGTTAATTGGGGTAGGGTTTTGGGGGCGTCTGGACTCCGGGAGTTTGGTGACCCTGTTAAGGGCCACACTCCCTCGTGTACTGGTTCCTAGCAAGAGGATTGGGGTACAATGTATCCATGGGGACACAAAAAACTACCCGGTGGCCAAGGTGACTAAGTCTACAGGGCAGAGTACCCTGTCCCATACGGTGGGGGTGGTAAGAAACCTGATGTACCCCATAATCCTAGGTATTTTGGGATTTGTGGGGTAAGGCCATGAGCTCAGGCCACACGGGAGTCCCGGTTAATCCTAAAAAGGTAAATAAAGAGAAATTTGTATAATGATGTGACCCAGGAATTTCCTTTGGTGGTGTTAGCAGGGGATGAAGAGGAGGAATCATCCCAGGAAGCTAACATCCCTGATCTGGAGGTGTCCCGGGAAAATTTTGTGACCGCCCAGCTCAGGGACGTCACCGTGATAAATGGTGTTCCCCAGGAACCAGGGGCAGATCACATTTTGCCCTGGTTAATGATCTACTGTACTGGGTAAATAAAGTACGAGAGCAGGTGGTTGAACAATTGCTGGTCCCAGGATCCTACAGGCGGATGGTATTGGACCTAGTCCACTCTCACGTGTTGGGTGGACACTTGGGGGTAGATAAGACCCAGGAATGAATCCTGCAAAGATTCTATTGGCCAGGATATCATAGGGAAATATTGGATTTCTGCCAATCCTGTCCAACCTGCCAATTAACTGCCCCGGTGTCACATTTCCGTAGCCCCTTAGTGCCTCTGCCCGTTATAGAGACCCCCTTTGAGCGGATAGCAATGGATCTGGTGGGCCCACTGGTCAAATCAGCTAGAGGTCACCAATACATTCTAGTGGTACTAGATTATGCTACCCGATATCCGGAAGCCGTACCCCTAAGGAATTCCTCATCCAGATCCATTGCCCGAGAATTGGTGCACATATTTTCTAGGACAGGACTGCCAAGAGAGATCTTGACCAGTCAGGGAACACCCTTCATGTCCCGGGTTATGAAAGAGCTGTCCTGTGTATAAAGCAGCTACGGACTTCAGTGTACCATCCGCAAACTGATGGGTTAGTAGAGCGCTTCAACAAAACACTGAAGGCCATGCTCAGGAAGGTGGTGGAAAAGGATGGCCGGGATTGGGACTGCTTAATACCCTACCTGCTATTCTCTATTAGAGAAGTCCCTCAGGCCTCAACAGGGTTTTCACCCTTTGAGTTGCTCTACGGACGACATCCTCGTGGGTTACTTGACATAGCAAAGGAGACCTGGGAGAGCGAGGCCACACCATACAAAAGTGTCATTGAGCACGTGGCCCAAATGCAGGAGAGGATCGCCAATGTCATGCCCATAGTGAAGGAGCATCTTCTCCAGGCTCAAGAAGCCCAAAGTAGGGTTTATAATAGGACGGCCAGGATTCGACATTTCCACCCTGGTGATCGGGTACTCGTCCTGGTCCCCACCGTGGAAAGTAAATTTCTAGCTAAGTGGCAGGGACCGTTCGAGGTGCTGGAGAAAGTTAATGAGGTTAACTATAAGATACACCAACCAGGCAAAAGGAAGCCTATCCAGGTGTATCATGTGAACCTCATCAAGCCCTGGAAAGACAGGGATGCACCAGTTACCCCGTGTCTGCTTACCCAGTCCACAGTGGGGTACCAAGATGTCACCATTGCAGACACCCTCTCTCCCTCACAAAAGCAGCAGTGCAGGGAGATGTTAGAGCAGAACAAGGATATGTTCTCGGAACTACCTGGTCTCACCTCTGTGATTGAGCACGAGATTGTCACGGAACCCCACGTGAGGGTCAATGTAAAACCATATAGAATCCCTGAGGCCCGTAGACAGGTGGTTTCCCAGGAGGTGGAACGGATGCTAAACTTAGGGGTCATCGAAGCATCTAAGAGTGGGTGGTCAAGCCCAATAGTGTTGGTGCCAAAACCCAGTGGGGAATGGCGCTTTTGCAATGATTATAGGAAACTCAACGAGGTCTCTAAGGTGGACGCATACCCGATGCCACGGGTAGACGAACTTATTGAAAGGCTAGGGCCGGCCCGATATATCACCACGTTAGACCTCACCAAGGGGTACTGGCAAATCCCCCTGTCAAAGGAAGCCAAGGAGAAGACTGCCTTCTCAACCTCTGAGGGGTGCTACCAGTACACCCGGATGCCCTTTGGCCTGCAGGGAGCCCCGGCCACATTCCAAAGGGCCATGGATCGCATACTGATCCCCCATAGGAAATATGCTGCAGCGTACCTAGATGACATTGTCATCTTCAGTCAGGACTGGGAAAGTCATCTAGGGAAACTGCAGGCCATCATAGATGCCCTAAGGAGAGCAGGGTTCACCATTAACCCTAAGAAGTGTGCGGTTGGTATGGAAGAGGCCAGGTACTTGGGGTATATCGTGGGGAGGGGCCTAATCAAGCCTCAGATTAACAAGGTTGAAGCCATACAAGGTTGGCCACGCCCACTTACAAAGAAACAGGTAAGGGCATTCTTGGGCATTGTCGGCTACTACCGACGGTTTGTGCCGGACTTTGCCACGGTAGCCGCCCCTTTAACCGAGCTCACAAAAGGATCCCAGTCTGTGATGGTGAAGTGGTCTCCGGAGGCCGAAAAAGCCTTTTGTGAGTTAAAACGAGCCTTATGTAAACAGCCAGTGTTGGTAGCTCCAGACTTCACCAAGGAGTTCATTGTACAGACGGATGCGTCAGATGTAGGCCTGGGCGCAGTAATGTCGCAGGACATAAATGGGGAGGAACACCCCGTGATGTACCTTAGCCGCAAGCTTTCCCCGGCAGAAAAAAATTATGCTATTGTGGAGAAAGAGTGCCTGGCTATTAAGTGGGCATTAGACGCCCTCAGGTATTATCTGCTGGGTAGACGGTTTAAGCTGGTGTCTGACCATGCGCCCTTAAAATGGATGAGGCTAAAGAAAGGGAACAATGCCAGGATAACACGCCTGGCATTGCAAGATTTTTCTTTTAAGGTGGAACATAGGCCTGGCAAGTTGCATGGTAATGCAGATGCACTATCGCGGGTGCACTGTCTGGTGAGTGAACGTGCCCAACCCCTCGGCTTTGGGCAGAGGGGGGGGGGTTATGTGACAAAGCACAAGGCCTTGTCATAGAGGGCCGATATGTGCCACCGCACCTTAGGGCTGCGGTGGCGTGAGGTTAGGTTGCAGACAACTTGTATATTTTTTCATCACTGCCTTAAGCAGTGATTCCGGGTCTGGCTTTTACTGGAGCAGTCTTAGAGCTGGGTGGGGGACTGCTCCCACATATCCACTCCAGGTTTTCCTTGGCCTATAAAGCCAGAGGGTCAGGTGTCCTGGGTGTGGTATGCCACTCCAAGCCAGGAGTGTGAGAGGAAGGATCCTCTGTGTACAGGCTCTGAAGAAAGCTGGACTTATCCTGTGTACATACTGCTACTTTGTTGTATGGTGAGCTGAACCTGTTTGTGTTTTCATTACTACCTGAAGCAAGGTCCTGTTTAAGTTCTGTTATACCTCTGCTATAGAAAGCTGTTTATGTTCTGGACTTTTCTGTTTAATAAAAAACCCGTTTAAGAGAACGCATTTGTTTGTCGTGGTCCCTGTGACGGAGCTGACCCCCCACAGGAGATATGTACTCATCTCCCCATTCCCGCAGTCAATTCTTCTTATTCTTACAAATTAGACATACTGTCCAAGCGCTGGAATGGCCTGTAAGTTTTAGCCAATCCTCTCCCTTTCATACAATGCTATGGAAATGCTCTGTGACCAAGCACGGTCTCTCAGCTGCATATCAAACCCTACTTGACGCTGAGACCTTAGACAAAACAGATTATGAAATACGCTGGGAGAATACGTTGGAACAAGTTTTCTCTCCAGAGTGCTGGTCTCAAGCAACGAGTGTCATGAGCAGGCACTCTAGTTGTGCCAACCATCTGGAAATAAGCAGAAAGATATTACTGAGATGCTACTTGACGCCAACGTGAATGGCCTATATGCATCCGGAACACTCTGATCTTTGTTGGAGGCAGTGCGAGCGTAAAGGCTCTCTGCTACACATGTGGTGGAATTGTCCAGTTGTTCGTCCCTTATGGCGTAGAGTGGAAAAACTACTGCAGCAACTCATCCATACGGAATTTTCCCTTCCTCCCGAACAAGCCCTATTAGACCTATCCTATCACACAATCCCATCTGATTTCCACACGGTTCTGGCACATGTGCTGATCGCGACACGGTTCACAATAGCAGCAAACTGGAAGTCACCAACTACCCCCTCCATTGAAGAGATTATAAATAGAGTAAACAAAAAAATTTCATTCTGAAACTAGTCTTATTGCCCCTCCACATAAAGTAGCCAAAATTAGGGATAGCTGGTTTCTCTGGACAGATTCCATTTATTATAACTAGGGATTTGTGGCTCCTACTCTTATTGTAAGAAGAATTAAAGCCGAATAGTGTATTTAACACTGGGGTTACCGAAATCACCATCACGCTTCTGCCAGCTGACCTTAACATTTAGTAATGTACAAGCGCAGTTGACAAACCACATTCTGTTTCTGCATGTCTTTTCCTGAATGATGCCTGTTCCTTGATTTCTTATTATTTTATTTGTTTATAATTTTTTTTTCTTCTTTCCTTTGGATTCTGCAACATGACATGTTTTGTTAAGTTATTGTTTCTTCAATTCCTGTTCCCTTCTTGGTTCAGATAACATTTGTAATCTGTTATATAACCTGCTATTGTGATGATTGCAACTGTTGTATTATTAGCTGCTCAATAAACACTTCTTTGCTGTAAAAAAATAATAATAATTAGCATGCAAGTTCACATGTTAAAAAATAGCTTTAAACTTCATAACTCTAAAATTAAATAACTCTAAAATTCAAACCTATAAAGGCATAGATTGTGACATTATAATATCACAAGTAACAAAATATATGAATGTATAATTTAAGATCCTAATACATTCTTGACACTAGGTCACTATAGTGACCTATAGTGTTACGGTGATTGAAGTAACTATAGAATGTAATGATGCTATTGTGTCACATAATGTGTCCTCATAATGTAACAAAGAAGTGTTGAACAGGCAATAGCCATTACAAAGCATTTTTGTCATTTCCAACAAAATCTCTGCATCCAAAATTAATTCTGACTAATCACTCAAAACTCTCAATAGAAAATACTTGAACATGCTTTTTTCCTACAAGAATCAGCATCACTTCCTCCGTTCAAGCTACATTCTCCTCCCTCACCCACTGCATCTATACCATCATCACTGTACCACACATAATGCATCATACGTTAAACCCAATTACAACGCTACATCTTCTATACATCTTCTCAACACATCTACTTTTCTCATGCCACCAAGCGATTCCCAACCCTGCAATACCAATTCCAACAATACATCTCATACACAGTCTTTTTTAGACATTGTTAATCCCAAATCCACCATCAAAAATCAAACTCATACACCTGCTATGAGAACAAAAGCAATAAATTAGAGGATGTAGAGCAGGCCATAAATATTACTAGCAACAAGAAAGGAAAAAGAAAGTCCTAACTAAATCCAGTTAATAAAATACCAATATTTACAATATATTGTCTTATAAACTAACTAATGAAGAAATTACATGTATTGATAAGGACCTTCTTCTCTGACTAATAAATCAGATGCTTTTGAGCTTTTTATTGCGTTAGATTATGTTGTAAATTAAATTTTACATGTTTTTGCATTATCCCAAAAAAATTAAGAACTTTTTTCACAGAATTCCCCACAGAAGAAATCAGATCTAAACAAAAGAGAAGTCTGGGAAATTAATACTAAATCCTAATTTTACTCTATCTGATCTCACAGCAACTTTATCCAAACTTTTGTGAAATGGTAACAAAAGAACTCCACATGAATTTTTCACAAAATAAAAATAAACATTTTTAAATCGATAAAAACAAAAATATGAATATCGTATGTACTTGAGTATAAGCCAAGTTTTTCAGCACAAAAAATGTGCTGAAAAATCCGTCCTCGGCTTATACTCGAGTCACTGTCGGCGCTCGGGTGCTGTAATGGCCCAGGCGCTGGCAGGGATACTTCAGTTATATGTGACTCCCAGAGGAGCTGAATCCAGCTGAATCCTGAGTTAGCCAAGAGTGTCCGGGCGCTGCCGTGGCCCAGGCGCTGTTGACGATTTCTTCCCCTGTATGCGACTCCACTCGGAGCGCATACAGGGGAAGATACCACTACGGAGCAGAGAGCGAGCGCTCTCTGCTCCACAGTGGACTCCGGGTGGCCGCAGACTTGCGACCTTCCGGAGTATCCAGGACAGGTTTGCGTGAGTGTCATCACGCTGCCTGATGACATCACACCCTCTGTGGCAGCAAGAAGACGGAGCACCTTTGAGTTGGAGCATCGGGGAAGAGAAGTATTTTTTTTTTTTAAACCCTGCCTATGCCTGCCTATGGGGGGACATATTCCTGCCTATGGGGACAATTACCTGCCTATACCTGCCTATGGATGACATATACCTACCTATGGGGACAATTACCTGCCTATGCCTGCCCATGGGGGACTTTACCTGTCTATACCTGCCTATGGGGGACATATACCTGTCTATGGGGGACATATACCTGCCTATACCTGCCTATGGGGGATATATACCTGCCTATGAGAGGACAATTACCTGCCTATACCTGCCTATGGGGGACATATACCTGCCTATACCTGCCTATGGGGGACATATACCTTTCTATATCTGCCTATGGGGGACATATACCTGCCTATACCTGATTATGGGGGACATATACCTGCCTATACCTGTCTATGAGGGGACATATACCTGCCTATGGGGACATTAAACTGCCTATACCTGTCTATGGGGTTATTAAACTGTCTATAGGGGTTATTAAACTGCCCATCCCTCCCTATGGGGTTATTAGACTTGCTATGGGGGACATTAGCCTGCCTATACCTGCCTATGGGGGACATATACCTGCCTATGCCTGTCTATGAGAGGTCATATACCTGCCTATGAGGGGACATATACCTGCCTATGGGGGACATTAAACTGCCTATACCTGCCTATGGGGTTATTAAACTGCCTATACCTGCCTATGAGGTTATTAAACTGCCTATGGGTTACATTAAGCTGCCTATACCTACCTATGGGGTTATTAGACTGCCTATGGGGGACATTAAACTGCCTATACCTGTCTATGAGAGGACATATATCTGCCTATACCTGCCTATGAGGGGACATATACCTGCCTATGGGGGACATTAAACTGCCTATACCTGCCTATGGGGGGCATTAAACTGCCTATACCTGCCTATGGGGTTATTAAACTGCCTATGCCTGCCTATGTATGGTATCAATTTTTATTTTTGAAATGTACCAGTAGCTGAAGCATTTTCCAACCTAGGCTTATACTCGAGTCAATACATTTTCCCAGTTTTTTGTGGCAAAAGTAGGTGCCTTGGCTTATATTCGGGTCGGCTTATACTCGAGTATATACGGTAGATAAAAAATCTTGTTTCAACAACAAAGATAGTACCCAAAATTGAAATCTCATAGAAAAAGAGCAGAAAGCATTGCAAAATTTGAAGAGAAATAAAAATATAGTGATCCAATCAGCAGATAAAGGAGGAGGAGTTGTAAACATAGATTAGGATTACCATCACAAAGAGTCCCTTAACAGCCTATCAGATATGGATTATTACAAACTGAGGCCGTTTCTCGGGGGCGAACAAAAAAGGGAAAGGAAAAGGGGGCTACATATATCAAAGTCAAAAAAAACCATTCTTTTATCAAATCCCCAAAATTCAAAACATTTAACACCCCCTCCTCCCCAGGTCGCCCCCAAATTTTTCCCAAAATCCCTTATTTGCTCCCAAGCCCCCATTTCATGGTTTTTATTTGCAAGGTTGTCACGCTCCTTCCCAGTTATCTTCGGGGGGTTTGGGGAACCCCTTTTGATAAAAAACCAAATTCATCAAAAAGTTTTGAAAATTTTTTCTCCTTAAAAAACAGTGGATGTAACATCATTATACAACAACATCAAACATAAAAAATACTTTATGTGTTTTTTTACTTTTGGCGCATTTACAGTTTTTGTTCATTGACGCAGCTTGCAGGGTAAATCTAAAAACCCAGCAATTTTATAGTCACCACAGGTGAATTAAAAGGTGCAAAAAGTAAAATTTTATTTTTCCAAAAAATTTTTTTTAAATTTTCCCAGATAGTGTTTTTTGATTTTGGGGCACTATGCTTTGTTCATTGTGCAGCTTGCAGGGAAAATCGGGAAAACACCTTTTTTTTTGGTCCCACGGGTGAATTAAAAGGTGAAAAAAATTACCTGTGTATTTTTCAAAAACAAAAACGGGTTTACTGTTTTTTTAAATTTTGGCGCACTACCAGCATTTTTTAAATTGAGGGCAGCTTGCACGAAAATCGGGAAAAAAAGAAAATTTTTATAGTCACCACAGGTGAATTAAAAAGGTAAAAAAAAAAAAATATGTGTATTAGGGGGAAAAACATAACAAATACGTTTTTTTTTAAATTGGGTTTAACGTTTGTTCTTGACGCAGCTTGCACGTAAATTTTAAAAACACCCAATTTTTATAGTCACCACAGGTAAAATTAAAAAGGTGAAAAAAAAACCCGTGTATTATACAAAAACCCTAAACAGTTTCGTGTTTTTTAAAATTTGGCGAACTAAAGCTTTGTTCTTGACGCGTTGCATGTAAACCCTAAAAACCCAGCAATTTTATAGCCCACCCAGGTAAATTTGGGAAAAGGTGAAAAAAATACGTGTATTATAGGGGAAAACATAAAAGAAAACGTGTTTTTTTTATTTTTGGGCACTACAGTTTTTTTCATTGACGCAGTTTAAAAAGTAAATCTTAAAACACCCAATTTTTTAGTCACCACAGGTAAATTTTAAAAGGGAAAAAAAAATGCTTTTTGTATTATAGGGAAAAAAAAACAAAATACTTTTTTTTTTGGACTTTGGCGCACTAAAGCTTTTTTTTAAATTGCGCAGCTTGCACGTAAATCTTAAAAACACAATTTTATAGTAAACCACAGGTAAATTTAAAAAGGTGAAAAAAAATTACCGTGTATTATCCCGAAAAACAAAAACAGAACGTGTTTTTTTGACTTTGCGCATTTACAGCTTTGTTCATTGAGCAAGCTTGCACGTAAACCCGAAAAACAGAAAATTTTATAGCCCACCCCCAGGTAAATTTGAAAGGTGCAAAAAAATTCCTTTGTATTATCCCAAAAAACTTTAACAAAATACGTGTTTTTTGACTTTTGCGCATACACCCTTTGTTCATTGACGCTGTTTGGGCAAGTAAATCTGAAAAAACCCGGGGGGAAAATTTTTTAGTCACCAAAGGTGAAAAAAAGGGGTTTGCAAAAAAATTCCCGTTGGTTTTATACGAAAAACATAAAAGATAGGGTGTTTTTTGCACTTTTCCCCAGTCCAGATTTGTTGATAGATAAACCTTGCAGTTAAATTTAAATCCGCAATTTTTTTTGATTAGAGGGATTTGAAAAATATTTTTGTTTGCCGTCTTTTAATAAGAGATTTCCAAAACTATTCCATACCTTCTAAATTTTTATATTTCTGAACAGGAGCAAAATGCAGAGTAAGCGAGCAAAGAGGGGGGTAGCACATGGAGGTAGAGGTACGGAGAAGGTGCCCCTTCCAGGCTGGCGACAACACCTCCAGCGGATGTCATTTTGCGGACGTCAGGCCTGTCATCGCTGGGTCGGGGCCCCTGGAACTAGTAACGAACAGCGTGCCAAATTTGTCCTTCAGTGGAAATGCAACCTGCATTCAGCTCTTAACCCCCTCATCCCCCCAGTACGGCCAAAAAAAGTCATCTTCAGCATCCCCAGCATCCGTCCAAAATGAAGCAGCCCAAAGTCAACTCGTGTACCCACCACTGGGGATAATCCTTTGTCTGAAGACCCTTTGAGACAAAATGCGGTTGGGGGTGAGAAGGCATGAAAAAGAAAAAGGGGCCCAAAGAGGATGATTTTTTCTGCTTGATCCCCAGTTATGATGCCTCAGGGGAGGAAAAGGAACCAGTCAATCAAAAAAAAATCCGGGCGGTCGGAAGCTTGCACCCCCCTTTTTTGTACCCAAAGCCCTGGATGCGAATGTCAGGAGCAAAGTCACTGTGTTGATGATGGGGGTGACGACATTGCGGATCCAACGTGGTCTTTTCACAAAATTTGCTTGCGAGCGCTTCATCACTGAAGAGGAGGAAGATAGGGGGTAGTTCATAGGGTTCCCCCTCAAAAAGGGAAAGAGGGCGGTCGCGAGCCCCTATATGATTCCGCAGCCCGGTCAGCGCAAACCCACTCCTCGCTTATCGCCGTTCAAAAAGGTGGGGGAAAACCCTCAAACCCGGGGCCTTTTTGAGCAACCCTCTATTCAGCCAGCGGTCATAGCCCCCTTCCCTTTTAAACGCAAAAATAGAGGAAAAACCCTTTAGGTGGTTAACCACCACCAACTGTTAGTCACAGCAGCAAATGCATGAGTTGAACATTTGGCCCAAAAAAAGGCCAACCGACCCCGGGCCCCAACCACTGTCCCCCCTGCTCCGCCCCCTCCCCCTCCGCCACCAAAAAGGTTCCCTCGTCCCCCAGTCTCTCGAGTCAGGATCAGGGACCCCCCGCTTCACCTCCACGTCCCCCCGAGTACCCCCAGCACCACAAGAACCCATCCTCCCCCCTTCTCTTCCCCGTTTAAATTGCCCTGCACGCCTTTTACGGGGGCCAGTTAGCACCGCCTTTCTGCCTTCCGGGTTTTGGGAGCAAAGAAACATTTTAACCCAAAAAACCATCCAAAAACCCAAAAAACCCTGAATGTGGCTTTGCCAGTTTTTGGGCCCCTTGGAAATGTTGCCTTTCCGGCTGGTGGACAAATGGGTTCCCCCACGTCATGGCCCTTGCCTCCCCCAAATACAAATGCGAGCAGGCATTTCTTGCCAGAAAAGCCGTCCCTGCCCGGGCCCAGCCCGTGTATCTAAAATTTCAAGCGCGTTGTCTGCATCTGGGGCCAAAAAAGCCCCATCTGCCACCGACACAGGTAGTAAGACCGGGCCAAAAAGGCCGATAAATCTCTGAAAAGTCACTGGGTGAGCTGGGGGGTTTGTCTCTGGGGGGGAGGGTGGCTCTCGGATCGGCGCTGCTCTTTTAAAAACGCAGGGTGGGCGGGTTTTCTTTCCCCCAAGGTCCTCTGGGGCTCAATCCAGGAAAAACCAGGCCATTTAAAATTAATCTGTCTTGGAGACCGTCCACACCAAGGTCAGAAGTTGTGGAGGCTTCCGCAACGGACCGAGGCTGGGGGGGGTGCCAAGAACCTTGTGCCATGCAAGGTGGTGTGCGATAACGGGCGAATTGTAGCCCCTTAAGAGGGGAGGCGGGGAAGACACCCCCTTGCCGGCACATGTCTGAACCCTTGTGTCCAGAAATTTCTAAAGAGCTACCCGGGTCTGGACTGCCTTTCTGAGGGAAAGGGTCGAGGTCTGAGTTCGCACTTCCGCCGTTCGACACCTGCTTCGTCCCGCCTGGCGCGTTGCAGCGTCAGCTCGCCTCCCCGTCAACCGTCTCATTGTTGACGTGGCAACAGCTGGAATTCCCCCTCCACATGCTCCAGCGATTGTGGCAGCAGCGCAATGCCATTACGCAGTACGAAGTGACACATGGCCTGACAACAGCGGTGCGGACCTCGGGGTTGAAGCCACCGAAGTGGAGGCAGGTGAAAGAGCTCTGCACCATCCCTTGCCAGTTTTGAAGAAGCCACCAAAATGGTCAGTGCGGACAATGCCCTTTTCCCGCATGAGCATTGTGGTGATCTTAGTTCTGGAACGATCGTTGGACACTCTGAAACAACAGGTTCCCAGCCAGCAAAGGAGGAGGAGACGGACACAGATGCGGGCACGGAGCCTTTCTCTCCGTCAAATCCACAAGGCCCGACAGTTTTCCACAATTTCATCGTCTTCATTAGGCAGTGGTTCGGGGTCCATAGCTAGTGCAAGGTGGCGCATCCAGCTCTCAGGGTGCATCATCTCAGGCAAGCCAGGGCTGTGTTGAAGCTGTGCCGGAGGCAGCGGAGGAGAGAGGAGAGGAGGAGGAGAGTATTCCTAGACACCGATGTTACCGAGTCCCTGCCTTGGAAAGAGGTTGGCGACGAATTTGAGGCGGAGAGAGTGAGATGAAAGATCAGTTTGCTAGTGCCCCTCGACCCAGAGGCTTTGGAAATCAAGGCTCCATCTCTCACATGAGTGCTTGGATGCTCCATTTCCTCCAACATGAATCCTCGCATTAAGGCCATCAAAATGAACAACAGTTACTGGTGGCCACCCTCCTGGATCCCCGGTACAAAACAAAACTCAGCACTTTCCTTCCACCCACCCAAATAGAGAGTAAAATGCAGGAAATGGAGACCTTGCTGATTGATCAACTGGAGACATCTGTTGTCTCTGCTTCAACGTTCTTCAAATGTCACGGTGGAACAACGCCAGCGACGTGACAGCAGTAGAGTGCCAAGTAGCAGTAGCGCAGAGCAGCAGGCAAGGTGCAGAAGCCAAAAGGGTGACCTCGGGCAATCTTTATTTCCCACCTCACCAACGCATGCAATGCAGGGCAACTCCAACACCAAGACCACTTAAGATCATGTGCACGACTATCTGGGGTTCAACACCGATTTTTTTGTATGTTTTTCCCGGGCCCAAAAGACTTCTGGGTATCCAAAATGGGACGAATGGCCCGAGCTGGCTCGCCACGCCATAGAGGTTTGTCCTGCCCAACAGCCCGCGTCATATCTGAGCGGACTTCAGCACACCGAGGTTCATTACAGAAAAGCATCCCCCTTTTCCCCAGATAATGTGGATCGTTTGCTTCATCAAGAGAATCAGGCATGGATCTCTGATGATGTTGTGCCCCAATTGCCGAGGTCACCGATTATTGCCTGGTCTACTTCACATCCTCCTCCAAACAGAATTGTCCTCATGAAAAACTATTTTTAAAATGATCAATTCTTACTGCAATTTTTATTCTCGTTTCCCAATCAGGTCATTTTGCTGTTTTGCCTGTGAGGAGACTGAAAAGACACCAAGTTTCATGACAAAAATATTCCATATCCTCACTTCATCGTTAGAATTTTTCGCATTGAAAATGGTTAGGGGGTCATGGTGCCTCAAAATTTTTAACGGTGGCTGTGAAGTCATAGTTATAAGGTTTTGGGGTCATGTTGCTTAGATAACCAGCCAAAATTGGTCTTTGGAACAGAAATGTGCTTTTAAGTGGCATTTCTCCCTCACAATTTTTAAAGTTGGCTGAAAGTCATATATTATAATTTTTTGAGTCATGCTGCTTTGAACTGCAGCAATACTACAGGTCCTATACTAAAAAATTTGTTTCTAATAGACATTTGTTCCTTCACTAATTTTCAAAAGTGGTCTCATGGGTAATGTTTAATTATTTGGGGGCATTTTGCTGGACATGAGCAGCTATACTACAGGTCCTATTATAAAAAGAAAAATTGTTTTCTAAATACATTTGTTTTTCACAATTGTCTCAAAAAGTGGCTCAAGGTCATGCTTTCGAATTTTGGAGGCATTTTGCTGTGACATGCCGCTATACTACAGGTCCCATTATAAAAAAAATGTTGTTTCTAAACAGACATTTGTTCTTCACAATTGTCAAGAGTGGCTCAAGGTTGATGTGTGCTGTCATAAACAGGATAGTAGAAACTGTTAATGGACCACATATTGCAAAATGACTTGGTTTTTTTTTTTTGCAAGATCTTTAACATAGATATCATCCCTGTATTGAGATCAACCATTTTATAAAAAAAAAAAATAATTAAAAATAAAGAGAACAAAGACATGGTGGGATTACCATCCTATTTTAAAAAATGTGTTTTCTAGAATTAATCTACTAAAAAACTTGCATGTACAAAATAGCTGTTAAAAAAATTCCTCTGAATTGTCAAGGGAGGTACAGGAAAACTGACCGATGTAGGTATTCAAGGACATGTAGTATGGATGCACGGACAGAAAAAAAGTACGAGACCATTTCTGCAGCACGTTGAGTAAAATGAGAAAAAGAATGCCAAGAAAAAGGCACCTGTGTGTAACAGGACGTTTAACCACCATTATTTCCAAGTGAAGCTCAATTGGTCCGCACTCTTACGGAGGGGCAAGCGCTACCCAGTCTTGTACTGTGTCCTGAGGAATGGCTGGAGTTCTCAACACTTCCCTTCCGCACTCCTTCTTTAGACGACATTTTCTTGCTGCGTCATCAGGCATTTTTAACCTGTGTGTTAATAGAATGAACGACGCCAGCCTGGCTCTCACCGCACCACTGTAACTCCGGCCCTGGTCATGCTGTGGCACGACAGGTATAGTCCAATGTCCCATTCAACTAAATGGTGGTTGAAAGACTCTTTTTCTGGCACTTTTTAATCTGGGGGTTCAGACAGGTTTAATGGTCTACTGTGGGCCCAGGACAGGGATAGTATATGTCCATTGAATCTGAAATGGTGGTCTGAAAGACTCCTGTTTCCTGGCATCTTTTAATCTGTGGTCTAGACAGGTTAATGGTCATACTGCGGTCAAGGACAGGTATAGTCAATGTCCCGTTCAACCTAAAATGGTGGTACAAAAGACTACTTTCTTCCGGCACTTTTTAATCTGTGGGTCAGCAGGTTTTTTAGGTCATGCTGCGTCCTAGGACAGGATATTCAATGTCCAGTTTTCAAGTAAAATGATGTTCAAATATACTGCCTCTGGCACTTTTAATTTGTGGGTGATGCATGTTTAAGGTCATGCTGGGTACAAGACAGGGATAGTGAATGGTGGTGACTTTTTTTTCTGTGGCTTTTAAAGCCTAAGTGTTTGGCCTAAGATGTACAGGTATCCATTTGACTGTTGTGGCTGTTAATTCCAGCTTCTCCAGCCCTGTTTGGGTGTAAGAATGAAGGTATTGTTGCTCTCCCATATATTTTAATGGTCATCGGAGATGATCGACTATCGACTATCGAAAAACCTTATCGTTGGTGGCCGACTATCGACTATCGCCCGATGTCGATAGCCAACGTAATCGCTCAAGACTATTAGGGAGTTAGGGAGTTTTGTATAGCTTTTATATAGGGTATAGTTTTGGCTGCATCTTTCCCATATTTTCTCTGAGTATTCTCCAGTTTTGGGGGTCCAGCTACAGCAGAAGACACCATCAGCAAATCTCTTATATAATAAATCACTCTCAAATACTGGTTGTTTGCAGCAAATTTGAATAAGTACCCAAAAGTTCATTTTTCCAGTTTTGGGGGTACAGCTATTGCAGAAGACAACGTTAACAGATATTCTATAGAAAGAAGTCTATTTGTAATACTATTTGCTTGCAGCAAATGTTTGTGATTCAAGAAGAGTTCTGTGTCACAGTATTGCTGCCAGGGTTCTTCCATAAGACACCATTAACAGATATTCCATAGAAAGAAATCTATTTGTAATATTATTTGCTTGAAGCAAAATTTGGTGATTCAAGAAGAGTTCTGTGTTGCTGACAGGGTTCTTCCTTAAGACACCGTTAACAGATATTCCATAGAAAGAAATCTATTTCTAATAGTGTTTACTTGCTGCAAATTATTGGGATAGAAGAAAACTTTATTTTTCCAGTGTTTGCAGCAAAGTTCTTCCATGAGACTGTTAACAAATCTGCCATAGAAATAAATTTATTTCTAATACTGGTTTCTTCTTGAAAATTTTATTGAGGGCCCAAAAGATCATTTTTGCTGTTTTGTGGGTACAGCTATTGCATAATATACTGTTAGCAAATATTTTATAGAAATAACTCTATTTCAAATACTGGTTTCTTCTTGAAAATTGTATTGAGGGCCCAAAAGGTAATTTTTGCAGTATTCAGGGTACAGCTATTGCATAATATACAATCAGCAAATTTCTTACAGAAAGAACTCTATTTCAAACAGTGGTTGCTCCTTGACAATTTTATTGAAGGCCCCAAAGTTCATTTTTGCTTTTTTGTGGGTACAGCTATTGCATAATATACTATTAGCAAATCTGTTATAGAAAGACCTCTATTTCAAATACTGGTTGCTTGCTGCAAATTATTCGGATAGAAGAAAATTTCATTTTTCTACTTTGGGGGGTAGAGTTCTTGCATAACAGACCGTTACCCAATCTCCCATAGAAAGAAATGTATTTGAAATTGCGGTTGTTTGCTGTTAATTATTTTGATTGAAAAAAAATCTATTTTTGCAGTTGTGGGGATTCAGTAATTATATAATGTACTGTCTCCAAATCTCCTATACAAAGAAATGTATTTTAAATAGTGGTTGGTTGCTGAAAAGGATAATGAGTGTAGAAAAGTTCATTTTGGCAGTTTTGGGGGTGAAATACCTTTCAAATATACCGTATGTTATTGTCACACAGATATACAGTATATCCAGGAAATAAGGAGTTCTCTCTGTTGTTAAATCTTACTCAACACCAAAAAGTCTAATTTTGCCAGTCCACATAACGCTGAAATATACCAGTGCGTTATCATGTTCCACATATACAGTGGGGGAAAAAAAGTATTTAGTCAGCCACCAATAGTGCAAGTTCTCCCACTTAAAAAGATGAGAGGCCTGTAATTGACATCTTAGGTAGACCTCAACTATGAGAGACAAAAGGAGAAAGCAAATCCTGAAATCACATTGATTTTGAAAAAATGCATTTGCAAATTATGGGGAAAATAAGTATTTGGTCAATAACAAAAGTTCTACATGTGATATATGTTGTCACAGATGCCCCTGCGACCCTCGTCCCGGGTCGCAGGCGCATCCGTGTCACATGTCGGGTCGCGGGGGGCGCTCGGTCCCCCGTCTGTCCCACAAGTCACTTACCCGGCCACGCTCCTGATTCAGCCTCTGTTCCGCGGCGCTTGCGTCCCCGCTCCCTAGGACGCGCGCGCGCCCGCAGTGTTAAATTTTAAAAGGGGCCCCGTTTTCCCGGGTTTTTTTGGGTTTTTATTGCCGGGCCCACTCCCCCCTTTTTAAGCCAGCCCTTTCCTATTTCCTTTGCCGGATCTTTAGTGCCTTTTAGCCTTTTGAAAAAGCGTTCCTAAACCCCTTTTTTCTGTTTAAAGTGTACCAAACCCCTTTGCCTCCGCCTTGACCACAATTTTGCCCCCTGCCCTGCCCTTCGGGCCTTTCCCACGACCTCGAACCATAGCCCCCTGCCCAAAACCTTCGCCGCCCCTCTGATTTACGAGCCGCCCTGACGATTTTGTACCTTTTTAAAAAACCTGGGCTGCCTCCGCAAGGAAAGTCACGTCAGGTGAAATCGCCCCTGGAAGACCCTGCCCAGCAATTCCATCCCACTTTGGGGCGGGCTCTGGTAAAAAAACCGGACCCTTGGGTTTTTCCGCCCCGGGGCGGGGCTTACCCCAAACGCTTGTGGGGGTCCAGGGGAAACCACTACGCGGGACCGGACATAAGACCCGGGCCCAAAGGAATCCCCCCAAAGGGTTTTCTTTCCCGAGCTCCCCCAAAACACCCCCTTTTCGGGGTCAAGCAATCTCAAAAAATCGCCAGAAAGGGCGCAGAAAGCTCAAACATTTTTCCCACTAGGGGAAAGCACCCTCTTCGCCACTCAGCAGCGCATCCACATTGGTCTCTCCCGGGGTTTTTTCGCTCCATTTGGGTTTCCCTAAACCCGGGGGGGTTCGTCCATGCTGACAAATTTGAGGGAAAAACCCCAACCCTTTGCGGGGCCCCTTCACCCGCCCGGGTGCTCCCCTTCACGGGAACTTGGTCGGTTTCCCTTCGGAAAGACCCCGGGGGCCTTTCGTGGTCACCCTTCTCTCTGGAAAAGCCGGGCCTGGGCGACTCCACTCTGGGACCGAGGATCCGGTAAACTGCGGACCAAGCAATTTTCCCTTTACAGGGTTTCGCAGGTAAATTAAAGGGACCTGCCTGCGCCCCGTTTGCTGAAACCGCCCGGCTGTACCTGCAAAAGGGGGAACCCTCCTGGGTTTGCTACCCCCGGGGAAATTTCCCGCAAAACTACATCGGGAGTTGGCTTGGAACGATGCGCATTTTGGCCCAAACTTCAAGACCAAGGCCTCTTCCAGCCAATTAAGGAACCCTCTCCACCAGGGATCCGCCATCTTCATTATGTAGTTTCCTTTCCATCTGGCAACCTGGATTGATACCGTTTCACGGAGAGATGTGAGGAGCCCCGGGCCAAAAACGGGAAACCCCGGCCTGAAACCCGGGTTGTTTACCCAGTTTTGGGGCCGGTGTTTCAGGGCCTTCACTGCCTCCTTCCCAGTCACCCAAAGGAAGTGGCCAAGCAAATGTGACCCACCTGACTCCGCGGGAAACTTGACCGAGGCGAAGGAAACGTTTTCTCTACTGCGGCCCCTGAAAAACCTCCTCAGGGGTTGCCTGCTCCGCCAAAAGCGTGGGGGAGAAGGGATGAGCCCGGGCCCCTCCCGAAGGGAGAGGCTTCCCAGGGTTGTGCATTTTCATCCCCCTCTTCAACAAAACCCCCTTCCGGGTTTAGCACAAAAAACGGGGATCCACTTTCAATTTCAGCTTTCTTGGATTCGGGTTCGGCGGGAACTTTCTTGGACGCTCCCCTTGGTGTCTAAAACACAATCCCCCCGTTTTTTCCCCTGGAAAACCCTCCCCCATCTCCTCCGTCAGGGGGGAGATCCCACAAATCCAGCCCTTCCCCCGTAAGGAGCATTTTCTTTTTTAAATGTGTTACCCCCGGTCTTCCTCGTCCATCCTTCGGGGGCCTTTCCCTGTGGCTGCAACGGCTTTTCCCCCGGGTACTAAAACGGGCAACGGGCGAAGCCTACAAAGGGACCAGAATGTCGGGCTCGCTGTTTGGTGGAAACCTCGCCCGGTGCTTCCCCCGTTTCCCTTTTCCTTGTCGCCCAAAGCCTCAAAGGGGGTCTTCCCGCTAAATATCAAGGTATGCTGACACCCTTCCCCGGGAGAAGCAAGCCCAACGTCCCTATGACGCCCCATTGACCTTTTTCCCGGGAAACCCTCTCCTCCACGGGGAAAGGGTCAAACCCTATGCCCTTTTCCCGGGTCCTTGGCGATGTACACCTACATCAAGGAAAAAATCCCCAAAATTTTTTTTAACCAAAAGTCCCCCTCCCTGCTGGTGCCGGGTTTCTTTTTCGTAACAAAAAAGGAAAGGGCCCCCTTCGCCTTTGTACCCGATTCCCGTGGGTCTCAAAAAAAACCCCATAAAAATCGATACCCCTTGCCGCTGATTCCCCGAGCTTTTTGACGGGCTCTGCGAAGCCCAAGATTTCTCCAAACGGGACCAAAATTTTTTGACCCTATAAACCTATTAGAATTTTCGGAGGGGGGAACGATGGAAAGACGGCCTTAAACATTTTGGGTTATGGGCACTTTGAGTCCCTGCCATCCCCTTTTGGTCTGTCAATGCTCCCCCTTTTTTCCGGGATTTCTTTAAACAAACATAGCCCAAAGATCTCCTGAAACCCCTTTTTCTTTTGGCAATCGGACGACTTTCTAATCTTTTCCCCCCCGACCCCAAAATCCCACGCCCACCCAAAAAAAACGTCAGGTCCTTCAGTGTTTGAGGGCAAAACCCCCCTCAACCCCAAAAACTTAAAAAAATGTTTGTTCCATACAAAGCCCCCTTTTCCCCCCCTCGCTACATTTTTCAAACAAGGGCCTACAGATGGATCCTCCCCAAATTTGTCCCCGTTCTGCAGGGGCAAGACCCTTTGGGCCTCCGACCAAATACAAAGGTTCCGGGGCTTCGCCCTTTTATAGACATTTTTGGCCCCCCAACCTTCTCTTCACGGGTCTCCTTTTGGGTGGTTTTAACCAAAAAGGCAGTAACCCTTTTTTGGGGCCACCAGCCGGGGAAAGAAGCTTCCCCCAAGCTAATCTGCATTTGCCTCCGCCCCGGTACCCCACACCGCCCCCCGGGAACAAAAAAAAAAAACCCTTCTTCGGAAGGGTCATCCCCTCCCGGGGGGGACCCGGGAGCTGAAATTTTCCTAAAAAAGGGCCCCCAAAAGGGCAAACCCTCACATCCCTTTTTTTTCCCTAAAAAAAACCTTTTCGTCGGGCTGAGCAAAATTTAAACTCTATCGGAGCCCGGGAGAATTGCTGGCCATCAACAAGCCCTAGAAAAGGGCGCAAACTTATGGGGGGGGCATGAAAACCCGGGTTTAATATTTAAAACCGATCAAAAAAACCCCTCCTAAAACCCCAAAGACGGCCCACGCTAAATCCGCGCCAGGCACGATGGCTCTATTCTTTTCCGGGTTTTAACTTTTTTTATTCATTTTCCCCCCCCGGAGAAAAACGTCAAGGCCGATGCCCCCTTTCCCTGCCCTGACCTGGTAGGGGAAGAACCAGCACCACGGGATATTATCTCCCCCGAAAGGCTAATCTCTGCAGGGGAATTCCCCCCGGGGAAGACTTAGTGCCCCGGGGTCTACGAAGGAAAATACTACATTGGGGACATTGTTCTCGACGGCAAGGGGCACTCGGGAGTGAAGAAAACGCTACTTATCTCCCGTTTCTATTTGGGGGCCCCCTCTTTCCAAAGATGTTTTGTGAATTTGTGGAGGTGCACCTCGTGTCCCGCAACAATCCTCCCAAAAACCAAACCGGCAGGTCCCGCTTTCAGCCACTGCCCCATTCCCAATTGTCCCCTGGACCCCGTGGCCATAATTTTTAAATTTCGGACCTCCCCCCTTTCCCCTGGTAAAACCGTTCTGAGTAGTCACAGATCTTTTTTCTAAAATTTTCCCTTTTTGTTTCCCCTGCCTGGTCTACCCCTGGGCCCCCCTTTGGCCAGCGAAATTTTCCCGCATATTTTCGGGTACAGGGGGGGCCCCCCCATATTTGGGGGGTTTAATTGTTTTCAAGTTCGGCGCTCCCTTTTTTTAACCATTTACAAGTAAAATTGGGTTTTTCCCGCCTATCACCCTCAATTCAACGGGGAGGGGGAGAGGTTTAACCAGATACTGGGCCCCTTTTTGCGGGACTTTGTTTTTTTGCTCAAACAGGGGGAAGACGGGGTAATAAATTTTACCCTGGGGAAATTTTTCCTAAAATTCTTTTGACCCGAGTCTGGCCCCGGGGGGCCCCCCCCCCTTTTTTATTTTTTGAACGAATGAAAATCCCCGCCCCCCCCCCCCCCTCTGTTCCCCCGGAGGCCCCGCTGTGGAAAAAAATTTAGGCCAGAAAACCCAACCCGCCAATTTGGGAAACCCGACACCCAATCCCCTACTCTAGGTTTTTCCCCTCGTAACAAAAAAACAAGCGACAGAAAGCGAAGACCTCCTCTCATCTTCTCTCCGGGTTTAAAGGGGTTTGGGTTGTCGCAAAATATATTCGCCCAAAATCCCGGGGATAAGCTTTGCCCCTTTTTTTGGGGCCCTTTGAGGGGGCTGAAACTCCTAATCCCAGTGGGCCCACAAATCCGCCGCCCCCACTATGAGGGGCCCGAACTCCCTTTCCCGGGCTCTCTTCCCAAAGCCAGTCAACCTAAATCGTTTTTTCTCGGAAAGATGTTCCCCCCCCTCGCCCCGGGGGCTAGCCACCAAAGTCCTTTTCGATAAAGGAAAAAATGGGACATGAAAACAATCAAGGGCGCCCTGTTTTTTTTCATTGGGCCCGAACATTTAGCCTTTTCCCATTGACTGGGGAAGGGTTCAGCCCGAAGAAAAGGGGCCTGGGAACCAAAAGGGCAAAATCCTGGAAATAATATTACCAGAGATTCCTTTAGGCCAAAAGAGGGGGGCAAAGGTGGGTAACCCGTCACAGATCCCCCGCGAAACCCCCGTTCGGGTCGCAGGTCATCCGGCCCAAAAGCCGAGCGGGGCTTCACCCCCATTTTTTGGGGCTTTGGGCGGGGCTCGTTTCCCCCGGGCTGTCCAACAATCACCACTTACCCGAAAACCCCGCCTTATTCAGCCTCTGCCCCCGGGGCGTGGTTCCCCCCACCCGGGGGCGCGCCGCCGGCAGTGTTTAAATTTAAAGGGGCCCGGCACCGGGAATTGGGTTTTTGGGCCCTTTACTGCCCCTAAATTTAAGCCAGCGCCTTCCTAGTATCCCTTTGCCGGATCTTTAAATGCCATTAGCCTATTGGGGAAAAGCGTTTTCCTAAAGCCTGTTTCTGTTTACCGTGTACCGAACCTTCGCCTCCTTCCTTCAACCACGAATCTTGCCGCCGCCCTGAACTTCTGCCTGTCACCCCTGAACCATACCGCCTCCCTGCCCTTTCTCCTGTCCCCGACTACGAGCCTGCCTACATTTTGTACCACTTATACCTCGGCTGCCTCCGCAAGCAAGTCACGTCAGGGGTAGCACCGGGTTTCTCCTGCCGCAGCAAATCCCCCGCTTGCGGCGGGCTCTGGGAAAACCGGGACCTACTTGATTCCGCTCCCGGCGTGGCTTCCCACGTTGCGGTGGTCCAGTGGACCACTACGCAGACCATGACATATGGGGGGCAAAAAAACATCCCAAATGGGGAACAGGGAGGTTCAGCGGCATTTTTTGTTATATGGTGCAGCACGGAGCGGGGCCCCCTCAGGCCAGTATCTTCAGGGGAAAAAAAGCCCCTTTGACACATAAAAGACATGGGTTTTTTGAAGGGGCTCATGGTAACGCGGGGGTGCCAAAGGGGAGAAAGGGGAAGTACTCCGTCGGGGGCCCTAATAAATTTGGGGGCTCACTTATTGTTAAAAAAAAAAAGGAACAAAAAAAAAATGGGGGGGCCCCTTTTGATTTACTCAGGGGCCCCAAAAAAACGGTTAATAGAGACTGATTAGCCCTGAAACGGGGTAAGGGGCTTTAACTTTTTGCACCAGGCCCAAAACATAACTTATGCCCTGTGGGCGGACCAATTAGAGGGTAGTACCATTGGTGGCACAAAAACAGGCTTTGGGGAACAGGGGGGTTTCCGTTTCCACGGTTTTTGGGCAAGGGGAGCAGCACGTTTTGGTTCCACAAATTAGGCAATGGGGAACACGTTTTTCCAGTCCCACAAAAATAGCAAGGAATAGCGAGGTTCGGGTTCCCAAAAAAATTGGGCAATGGGGAACAGTGAGGGCCGGATACACAAGATTGGGCAAGGGGGAGCAGTGGGGTTTCCGGGTTTAAACAAGATTAGGGAAGAGGAAAAAGGGGGTTCCGGTTTGGACAATTTAAGGGGCAGTACCATTGGTGACAGTGAAAATGGCAGGGGGGAACGCCCCACAAGTGGTGAACTGAAATTTCATCTGTAAGGTAAACTGGACACATAAAAACATAGTGAAGAAAATTGCCCTCTAAGATGACAAAAAAAAAAGGAGAGCCCTAAAAAAAACTAAGGGCGACTTTATGAAGCCGCCGGGTCGGGGCACCTTTTCCGCAGTTTTCGGCAAACTGAGCCTGATTTATGTGGGGGCCGGGGGGGGTTTTTATACACCTGTAAAGTCCCCGGCCTCGCCGGGTTGTTAGGCCAGTGCGGGACTTAGGCGCAGGGGGTCGCCCTGAGATTCGTCCCGGAGGTAGGCGTCATCCATGGGGGGAAAAGTCCGCCGCGCCCACCCTGTTGGGCCAGTGCAGGGACGGGGCCCAGTGCGGCGCTGCGCCGAAGATTCGTCGCCGAGGGGGTGCACCGAAAAGCGGGGAAAAAAGTTCCCCTGCGCCCGCCGGTGTGGGGCACAGTGGGGCATGGGCGCATGGGGAAAACTTGGGCCCGCCGTGCGGGACTGCGACAAAATCTGTTCCGTTTCGAGACGGGCGGAAAACAGGGGAAAATCATTCCACATGTCGGGGCGGAGTAGAATAAAAAATCCCCTTTTATAAGGCTTCAAATTCTCAGAAAAAGAGCTGAAACCTAAAAAAAAAAAAAATACTAAAACAAAATCTTTTTTTCCAATTCCAATTCAAAAATTTGGGGATTAAAAAATTAGCGGGAAAAAAGAAATTTAAATTCTAAAAGCTTTTTTAAATTTGGTCGGCAAAACCGTCAATCAGAATGGGAGCACAGTGAACCTTTAAAAACCTATAATAATATTTACCAATCAAATCAAAGGGGGGACAGTTCAAAATACATAAAAAATGAGAATAGAGCTATTTTTTGAGCTAGTGGGGGCTTGGCACCCCACCAATCAGACGGGCCCTTCCCCATTGTAGTCATGAAAGTCGGCCCATGAATCTGGGCTCTCAGCCCCCCGGGAGGCATGGCGTAACAAAAAAATCATTTTATTAAGTGTAAAACATTATCAATAAAGCGCTGAAACCTTCCCCTATAAACAACATTAATAAAATCCCTAACAAACGCGTTTGCCCGGACCGGCGCTACATAAGGAATTGCAATAGAAGAATTCCCCGGGAAAATACAGTAATTTAAATTTTTTAAAGCTCTTCTCATTGGGCGGGATAAACCGCCAACAAAAAAGGGCGACAGTGTCCCTTAAAAACCCATGGGAACTATTGACCAATCAGAATAAGCGACAAAACCCCTTATTTCCTATGGGGAAAATTTTGACCAATCAAAATCCAAGGGGGGACATTCAAAATACAGTAAAAAAGCAAAAAAAGAGCTGATTGGGGTAGTGGCGGGGCTTGGCTATCCCAGCAATCAAGCGCGAGCTCCTTCTCCCATTGTAGTCTATGGGGAGAGGCGCACTGAATCTCCGGCCCCAGCGCCGTGAGGCATAGGATTAAAAAAAAAAAATTTTGATTAATTAAAACCCATCACTAAAAGAAAAACCTTTTTGTAAAAAAAATCATTAAAAACCCCCGAACAAAACCCTTTGTCGCCGAGACGGCCAAAATAGGGAATTGCAATAGAGAGAACGCCGGGGGAAAAACAAATTTTTAAAATTTTTTTAAGCTCTTCTATTGGTCGGCATAAAAAGCCAATCAGAATAGGAGCGAAGTGGGGCCCAAATTTAAAAATCCATGGAGGGGAAAAAGAAACCCAAACAAATGGACGACCAAAGGGGCCCATTTTTAAACCCATGGAAAAAATTGACCAAACATTTCAAAGGGGGACTTCAAAATACGTAAAAACAAAACGACTGATTGGGGGAGCTAGCGGGGCTCGCCAGCTTTGCCAATCAGAGCGCGAGCTACTTCTCATAGAGTTCATGGGAAAAAAAAATTCCAAGCGGCCTGGATGGGTAAGTTTAAAAGAGGCGCCGTTATTGGACCAATGGGAGAGCGAGCGAACCCTAGGGTTTTCTAATGCAATCTGAAATAAAACTGTAATGGCCGAAAAAAAATGATAAGACTACAGAATTTTTCCCGATGTTATATAAAATAATAAATTAAGGGGGTAAAGAAAAAAAAAAATTTAAAACAATAAAATATGTTTATTTCTTCTTTTCGTTGCACCCATACTATTGATCCCTTGGGTAACGAAAATAAAAAAAAAAAAATATTTATTGAATTAAATTTTTTTTTTTTTGTTACCCCCATATTATTATTCATTTTATATGCACCCAAAAGGGGCACTTCTTAAATCTTTAATTTAATTTGGCCATGTAAGTTTTATTTCAGATTGCTTAAAAACCCATAGGATGTTGCTCGCTCTCCCATTTGGGCCAAATAACGGCGCCTTTTTAACTTAGCCAACACAAGCTCGCTCGGGAAATTTTTTTTTTCCCCACGCTTTTTTTGATTGTTTTACCTTAAAAAATTATTTAAATTTGCTACTCCAAGCCCCGGCGCGACCCCAAAGCATTGCCCCATCCTCCATAACAAAAAAGGAGAAGTAGCTCGCGCCTGATTGGCTGGGAAAACCAAGCCTCCGCCGCATAACCAATCAGCTCTTTTTTTGCCCTTTTTTCTGTATTTTGAACTGTCCCGCCTTGGATTTTGATTGGTTTTAAAAATTTTCCCAAAGGGATAAATGGGTCTTTTTCGCTCCTATTCTGATTGGCCAGATAGACAAAACCCCCGCACCAACCAATCAGCTCTTTCTGCATTTTTACTGATTTTGAACGTCCCCCCCCGTTGATTTCGATTTTTCAATCGTTTTCCATAGGTTTTTAAAGGTTCACTGTCGCTCCTATTTTTGATTGGCCGGTTTATCCGACCAATGAGAAAAGCTTTCAGAATTTGAATTACTGTATTTCCCGCAATTTCCAATATCCATTTCTTGAAGCGCCGTTCTAGATTTTTTTTGGGAAAATGATTTTTTTTTATTTTTTATTTTTAGGTTCAGTCTTTTTCTGACACTGTTTTCCCCTTTAAAAAGGGGATTTTTTCGGATTCAAATCCCCTTTGCACGGACGGAGCGCCAGATTTTCTTTCGATCTTCATCTGTTTCCTCGCTGTTCCGATCCTCTTCACTCGCCGCCGCCGGACATTTTAAAAAAATAACCAGGCTGCCTCCGAGCTGCTACGCTGCCTGCGCCCCGTTGCCGACTTGCGATCGAAAATGCCTCAGTATAAACGCGGCGCGTCCTGCCCGGAACGCCACACCCTCCCCAACCCCCCCATTGCCCCCCCTTCATGCGGGGCACAGCTGAAATGGCAACGCGCGCCTTACACGCATCCCTTTCGTCCAACGGGGGGGTTTTGGGCCCGGGGGGCCCCAGAAACCCTGAAAAAAAACGAAAGCCCGTTTAAATACATGTCGCCCTAAAATTTTCCCCTTTCAAAAGGGAACTGAAAAAAAAACAGTTGTTCAGTAATGTCAGTTACCCCCTCGCCACTGGCTAAGTGTGCGTTCCAGATAAGCTGGCTCCTGGGCAGGAAAAACTTCTATGGGCCGTTAAAAAGCTCAGACCATTCACCCAAATTTGGGAACACCCAAAAGAAGTTGAATGGACCCCGATAAGCCCAAAAAACATTGTTTGGAAGCCGCAGGAAATCAAAAGACCATGGCCCTTAAGGGTTTTTTTCTCTGTGTGCCCTAAAATCTGTTTTGGGCGAGGGTTTTTTTCCAAACCATGAAAATTAGAAGTGGGAAGAAAAAACGAAAAAGATTTCTCCAGTTGTCAATAAACATTTGTCCAAAATCCGCTTTCTACTTCAATTTTTTGTGGGGGGAAAAGGAAATTTCTCACTTTTTGGTTTGAAACTTTGGATAAAGGGGAAGGGCCACCAGTAATCGCTGTTCTTTAATTTTATTTTCTTAAACATGTTCCCCGGAAAAATGGGGCATCCAAGCATCACGTGGAATGCTGCCGGGTTTTCCCCAACCTTTGGGCCCAAGGGCACCTAACGGGGGAAATTTTTCCTCCCTCTTCCCCCCTACTCCCCCCCTTTAAACGGCCACCCTTTTTACCACTAAAAGTTAATCGGGTCCCAGGGGGTGTCCACCCCTCCCCTCCTCATCCTTCTCCATTTTCCCTCTCCCCTGACTGCACCCAATTTCCGGCTAGCCTCATGTGCTCTACTATGTGAGCGGGAACGGGCCACCCTGCACCCCCCCTTTCGCCCTTTCAAAACCTGACCTAAAGAAGACTGATAAAATTTGGGAAAAACAGTTCAACTAATCCCCCCATCGGGTTTCTCCAATCACTGTAAAAGGTTTCCCCACCCCTTTTCACCTGCTCCCCCAAGTCTGCTGTTTTTGGGTAAAAAACCTGTGACCCCCAATCTTCCTTCAAACCACGCACCCCAAACCCTTGTTTCCCGCCTGCCCCCTCCACCAAAAAATATCTCCCGTACGGGGCTCTTTCCCCTAATTTTGGGATAGCTCAAAAATGCTTGTTCAGGGCCCTCGGTCTTTTCCCCTTTCCTGACTTTTGCAAAAACGGGCAGGGGCCTCAGGGGCAGGGCCCCCTCATCCCCTGAAACCAGTTGTTATTTACATATCGTCACCTTGTACTTGTTTGACCATGTCTTTTTAATGTAACCACCTCGAATGTACACGTTTTTGGAACTAAGAGCCTTTTAAAATTTAAATAAAAATAATAAAAATTGGGGCCTTTCCCAAACATCCTCGGCGAGAAAAGGCTCTGTTCCACCAACCTCCGCCCCAAATTCACTGCTGGGAAAAAAAAGCTAATTTTGCCAGTCCACATAACGCTAAAATTACCAGGGGGTTATTGTGTTCCAAATACGGGGGGAAAAATATTTATTCAGCCACCAATTGTGAAGTTTCCCATTAAAAAGACAAGGGCCTGTTTTTGACACTTGTAAACCCTAAACTAGAAAGCAAAATGAAAAAAGAAACCCCCAAAAATCCTTTGTTTTGGAAAAAATGTTTTGCAAATTAGGGGAAAAGAGTATTTGGTCAAAAAACAAAATTTTTAAATTTTATAAATGTGGTGGCCGAAGAAACCCCAAAAAATGGAGGTTCAGGGCTGGGTAGTTAAGGGGGGTCATCGGTGCGCCCTCAGGGCAATGAAAATTTCAGGGGACAAAACCCCCTTTAACACTAAGAAGAACCGGAAATTGGAAGGGGGCCCATAGTTAGAGAGGGCGAATTGTTCAAATAAGGGGAATTTGTTTAAAAAATTTCAGGAAAAACTTCGTTCGGAAACGAAGTCAAAATTGGGGGTTTTGCGAAAAGAAGGGCTTTTAAATTTTTTAAAAGGGTGGCGAGCACATGGCGACAGGGGGCAAGAACTCGGGGAGGAAGAAGGGATAGCCTGTGAAGTGCAATGAACCCCAACAGGCCCCTGCGGGATTCTTGATCACCCCCCCCATTAATGGGGCGCGACGGGGACCCCATACCGCCCCCATGATGATTAGGGAAGTGCTGGCTCTGCTTATGATAGCTGATACAAAAAATTTTAAATTTTTATACGCGATTTTTGGGGGATGTTCAGTTGCTCAAGACTCTTTTCTAAACGTTATTTTGATTTGTGGGGTTTTGGGATCTGAAGCCCAGGGTGTCCAGTGCAGTGCATATACTTTTAAAAAGTTCTGTCCAGCCATTAATACCAAGGGTGTTTAAGCCTGTTCTTTTGTATTCTTTAAAGAAACAGCTTTTTTTACAATAAAAAAATTTACTTCTTTTTGGCTGCTCAAGTCTTTTCGAAATTTTATATAAGGGGTTAATTAAGCGTTTTTCTGTGTGGGGTGATAAAAGAAAACGTTTCTTTCCCCGCCAAAAAATACATTTTTCCTGTAGAAAATTTCCAAGCAAAGGGTTTAATTACAAGTTTTCCCCTTTGTTGGTAGCATAAAAAACACGCCTTTGTAAACGCTACAAATTCGTATTTTTTGGGTTGCCAATTCTTTTGCGCAATTTAAAACAGGGGTTTAAATTTAAAGGTTTTTTTTGTGTGTGGAGACTAAAAAAAAACGTTTTTTTCACCCCCAAAAAAAAATTTTTCCTGTAGCAAAATTTAAAACAAAGGTTAATTAAAATTTTTCCTGTTGTTGTGTAGCGTAAAAAAAAAACGCCTTTTTAACACCTAAAAATCGTATTTTTTTTGGGTTGTCAATTCTTTTGCGAAATTTACACCCAGGGGTTAATTTAAAGTGTTGTTCTTCTGCTGTGGTGTAAAAGAAAATGTTTTATTTATCGCCAAAAATACATTTTTCCGTAGCTAATTCCCAAAAGGAAAGGTTAATTACAATTTTTTCCTTTTGTTTTGGGTAAAAAAACGCCTTTCACGTAAAAAGCCAAGTTTTTTTTTGCCAATTCTTTTGCGAAATTTTTCATCCGGGGTTTTAATTAACTTGTTCGCTGCTGGGAGACAAAAAGAAAACGTTTATTTCACGCCAAAAAATACATTTTTCCCTGTAGCCAATTCAAAAAAGGTTTTTTTACAAATTTTCCCGTTGTTGTGTAGCGAAAAAAACCAGATTGTAAAGTACAAAGCTGTATTTTTTTGTTGCTCATTCTTTTGCGCAATTTAATCCGGGTTAATTAATGTTTTTCTTTGCTGTGGGACTAAAAGAAAATTTTTTTTTTTCACGCCAAAATACTTTTTCCTGTACAAATTTCACAAGCAAAGGTTAATTACAATTTTTCCCTTTTTGTTGTGTGGGAAAAAAAAACCCGGGCTTTGTAACACGCTACAAAGCCATAGTTTTTTGTTGCTAAATTCTTTTGGCAATTTACACCCAGGGGTTAATTAAGCGTTTTTTCTGCTGTGGTGACAAAAAAAAAACGTTTTTTTTCATCGCCAAAAAATAAATTTTTCCTGTAGCATAATTCACAACGAAGGGTTTTAATTCCAATTTTCCTCTTGTTGTGAAAGAACCCCCTTTGTAAAACCTACAAAGCCATTTTTGGTTGCCAAATTCTTTGCGCAATTTACATCCGGGGGGTTAAAAAACGTTGTTCTGTTGTTGTGAAAAATAAAAATTCCTAAAACAATAATTTTTTAATAGATATGCATTAAAAAGTTAAACTTTATATAAAAAATGGCCTAACAATGACATCAAATAGAATGTATATGATAAAAGCCCCCGGTGTATATCTACCTAATAAAAAAACAAGTGGAAATGCCCTACAATACAGAAAAAAAAGACATTTACCAAATACCTTTAGCAGGGAGAAGTCCCCCATAAGAGGGGGGAAAATTAAAAATTTTCAACCAAAAAACGCGGGAAAAAAATGATCAAACCCTAAAATTTTAAAAACCGCCCCGACTTTGGAGGGTGAAAAATATTAAAGGCAATTTTGAAAAAAATCAAAGTGCTCTAAAAAAAGAAAAACAAACAATATAAAAAAAACCTCAGAATTAAAAAAAAAAGGCCTTTTCCCTTTTTGTATGAAGAACAAAAGTACAAGGGGGGACGATAATATTTCTTCTTCAGATTGAGTTTCAATTGTACCCAGGAAAGTAAAAATAAGGAGAGGAAGCCCTAAAGGGAAAGGGGAAAGGGAATACATCCACACGGGTTATTATGGGCCCATCCCCTTGGTGCGTTTTTTTAGAGGATCAAGCGGGACAAAAAAAAAAATAACCCTGTAGATTATCAATTTTTAAAATAGATCACTTACAATTTTGGAAATTTCGGGTTTGGCAAAAGGGTTAATTTTTTTCCCCTCTTTAGGTTTAGTCCTTTTGATTGGGAAAAGGATATTCATCTTTTTGTTGGTCTCAAGTGGCAAAATTTCTTTAGAAATGGGGACTCCTTAGAGGCAAAAGCAGGGGTGTTGATTTCTCGGTTTTTGTGACTTAGATTACTTGCGAGTTTATCTGATGGAGAGGGCATAAAAGCTGAGACCTAAAGTATATATACAAAGCCCAAAATTTGCGTTTTTAAAATTTCAGTCAGGACTTGGAGAAATTGATGGGGGGAATCAAAAATAATCTTACGTTTTCCCCCAATTTAAAGGCCTTAGAGATCGGGAAAATGATGACAGATTACGTAAGCCTCGGAAAGGGCGGGAATCCTAGTGTGTTAAATATTTAAGAAAATTTGAAATTTACATATTTTAAAGGAGTATGCTATTCATTCTCACTGTGACCCTACCCTTCCTTTTCAGGAGCTAAAAAATTTAAAAACGGGCCCCCTTGACAGAGGGTTGTTCAGCTAATGAGAGAAAATTTTGATAAAATACCCGTTATCCCTTGTTTTTATGCCTCCCTAAGATACAAAAGGGGAAATGACCCTTAAAAGGACGCCCAAAGTGTCAGGTTGGTTTCCCTTGTCTCGAATGTCAATTTTATTGAAACTTAAAGAAATTTTTTGTATGCTTTGCCGAAAATCAAGGGAAATTGATTTGTTTAGAAGATTGGAGGGCTGACAGTTGAGGGATCACTAAACTCGCCCCATTGAGTAGAAAAGGCTCTTATGACATCCGCATGATTGTGGGGTGCGGCTGTAGAGTATTTTTCCCCTCTTTAGGGGTATCACTTAAGAGATAATAATTTTTCCTACAGCTCTTCTTTGCCTTGAACAAATTTTTTTCATTTTTAATGGTAAATCTTCCCCCAGCTCGGGGTCTGTTGGGAGCCCGGTGCCCCTCGACACAAATTTATTTGGGCGGTGGGAGGTACCCTTGTGTTTAGTGACAATGACCTGCCCCAAAAGGATAATACCCCGTTTTTGGGGGAGGTTTTATTGAATAACCTGATTTTGTGAAAGGGAAAACAGAGGTGTTTGATTTACTTTGTGAAAGTCCCCCAAATTTTTAATTTGGCATGAAATTCATTTCCCATTGAGCGGTGCCTTCCTTTTTTGGACTTTAATCTTAAAAAATAATCTGGCTCTCATACAAAAAACCTTCGGAAAACCCCGACTAAATCTCCTCCCGGGGGGAGGTTACCATCCTAGACCCTTAAAAAGGGGATACCAAAGGGGCAGTTTCTCCGATTAGGGAAAAAGCTCCGGAAAGGGGCTATTTTTTTCCCAAACAAGGGAACCTTAAAAAAAGGTTTTTTGGGACGGGGTTATCCCGAAAAGTATTTTTGAACATTTTTTCAAGGCACTTGAAAGTGAAAGATCGAGATGCCCAAGGTGGGAAGAAACAAGTTCCCCCACAAATCAAACTATGCGGGAAGTGGCAAACTTTTATCAGGCCCCCAATTAGCGAGAGACTTATTTCTAGAACGGGGTAACGAGGAGTCAGGGTTTAAAAATGCCTCCCCATTTTCCCCCAGATTACTTTGGAACGGAAGAATTTAGGGGTAGACTGGGGCATAGTTTATATACTCCCCCCAAAAAAAAACGGGACCCGGGTTTGGGTGAAAAAAAGGACCTTCGGGGTGGGGACAACTTGTGGGCCTTTTATTTATTGACATCAAAGACTTTCATGTTTTTAAAAATTTAGATGACATTTGTGAAAAGGGGATTTTTCCAATGTAAAAAGGAAAGGGGTATTTATTTAGCAGTTTTTACTTGCCCCTTGGATTGTTTGAAAGATAAGGACAATTTAGAAACGATTGGGCAGCATTTGGGGGAAATTTGGGATAAAAGAGATCAACCGATAGCTCGACATGATGTAATGTCATAATAAAATCCAACACACCTGAAATTTTGGTATTGAGGGCGGAGGAATCCCTGAGGGGGTGATTTTGGGGTACAAAACTTTTTAAAAAAAGGGAAAAGTGGATTTTTTGTTACTACTCGACCCCCGTGGTTAACGAAAACCGCAAATTTTGGGTTTTTTTATAATATTTTTTTTATTTTAGTTTTTTTTTTTTATTCTTTTTTTTGTTTTCCCCTTGGGTTTTTTCTTTGGATTCTGTTGATAGGGGGGGAATCATTGAGAATAAAATACCCTGTGTTGGGTATAGCTCTTTATTATCAATACTGTCAAATATAAATTTTTAATTTTTTTTTTTTAGCCCCATTATTTTAATTAGCCTTAACTTTTGGGAGTTTTTTAAAACCATTGGATTATTTAACATAACCCCTTGTGTACTCGATTTGGTCTTATGATAAGCCTCCGTTACTGGGTCACCATTATGCTATTGTTCAAGTATTTTCTTATAGTTTGGGGGGCCCGAGTGCGCCCTTATTATGGGGGGGTTGCCCGTTTTGCATTGGCCCTGGGGACCCGGGGGGTGCGGTTTGCACTGTTTTTGCCAGTAGTTTTTATTTGGGGCGCACGTGCTGTGAATTATTTCGTTTTACCACTTCCCGGTGGTCACTTCCGGGTTTGGCGAAGGGGGGGCGGGAAAAGTGGGGTTTGGCGTCTTTGTTTTGCTATTTTAGCCCTGTCAAGGGTTTGTCCCTTATTATTTGGGGAGTAAAGTGGCTTGGTTGGCTGAGTAGTTTATTTGGTTAATAGGGGGGGGTATATAAGTATATAAATTTTTCCGGGCCCACTTATGGCCCTTTTGCCCTCACTTGGACCCCTCATCCCCCCATCCCGATGTAAAATTATTATCCCCCATGAACCAATTTTTGGGAAAACCCCGTGGATTAGCTGTGTTTTTATGTTTGTTACTGTAAAATTTAGTTTGTTAGGGTACGCCGAGAGGGGGGGTCGCCCTTTTTGGGGCAGGCCTTTTTCTGGATAGGACTAGTATAGTGATAGCGATATGTTTTTCTATTATATGGTATATATGGGCCAATGGGGCAACGGGTTACTGTGACTAGGTCTTCAGAAGTGAGTTTTTTTACCCAAAATTTTTACCCCATTTTTTTCCCCCCTTTTTAGGGGCATTCTCCCTGCTAAAAGGGATTTTTTACAATTCTTTTTTGCTGTATTACTAGACATTTTTCCACCCGCTTTGTATTAAAATACGATAAACCGGGTCTTTATAAAATACGTTGATATTTGTATAGTGGGTATAGTGGAGGCCCTTTTTTTAAAAGGATAATTATTTAATATATCATTTAAAAATTATTGTTTTTGGGAAATTTTTTTTTTTTATCTGTGAACGGTTTTCTATATTCCTATTATTAACTCTTTTTTTGTGAGTTGTGACTAAAATAAACCGTCTTTTTCACCGCCAAAAAATACATTTTTCCTGTAGCATAATTCGCAAGCGAAGGTTAATTACAAGTTTTCCTCTTGTTGTGTAGCGTAAAAAAACATGCCATTGTAACACGCTACAAAGCTCGTAGTTTTTGGTTGCTCAATTTTTTTGCGCAATTTACATCGAAGGGTTAACTAATTATTTTTCTGCAGTTGTACCCAGTAAAAGTAACTTTGTTTTTCACCGCCACAGAAGAAATTCTGTAGCATAATTCATATCCGAAGGTTAATTAAGCCTGTTTGTGCTTTTATATTCAGTAAAATACACAGAGTTTTTAAAAGGCACATACAAGTCAATTTTTCCTGCCCATTTGTGGAGCGCAATTTATATCCAAGGGTTACCCAAGCTTCTTAGTGGGTTCGTTTGGAGTCAAATACAGGGTGTGTATTTATCATATACAGATATCTTCATCAAACAGTGTCTGTACATTTTAGAACAAACAGTATGTCAGACAGAGAGGTGGCAGGCTCTTCACCTGCGAGTGGCAGAGGAACAAACATTTCAGGCCCAGGTCGGAGCACAGCAAGGGGTCGTCGCAGCAGGGGTCACTCGGTGAGGCCACAACTGCCGGTGTCATCTAGCGGCCGTGTGTTGTTCAGCAACCCAATGGTTTTTGATTGGTTGACTAGGTCATCCACTTCCTCCCAGATGACATCTGACAACCCCAGCAAAGAATCGGTGGGAACGTCAGACACAACCCATAGTTGGAATGGCCCGGGAGCGGGTCAGCGGGCCTCACCTGTACTCAACCCGCCTCTGTCCCATCCGGTTCCCTCAGCCAGAGATCTACTATGTGGTCTGGGCTCAGCGCCACTGTACAGCAAGGATGAACAATTTGAGGAGGACAGTCAGCAGCTACTTAGCAGCGAAGAAATGGGGCCAATATCCCCTGCTTCTTGCAGTAGGCGGCAAAGTATAGATGTTGAGAGTGGCATGGGAGGTCATGTTGTGAGGGGTCAGCCTTTGCATACTGTAAGCAACCAGCAGGAAAGATAGTGGATGGAAGGTATGTCCCTACTATTATGCTGCAAATGGTAAGGAAGTTCCAGGGATGTCAGGGAGGCCGATCCAGTAGGACAGCCCGGTCTTTCCACAACAGCAGAATGGCAGCAAGAGAACTGCACTAGTGGGGCCCACCAAGGAACCGGATCTTGGTGGGGGAAAAGCAGCAGTAGAGATAGGTAACCATAGGTTACGTAGGCGTGTGTATTTTAGCATAGCTGCTGTGCAGCTTTATTGGGCTGCTTTTTCTGAACGGCTGTAGCGTGGGTGGGAGGCCGTTCACCCCTCCGGTCCAGGCTTTACCGGTATCCCTAGGCCTTTAAAGCCTGTGCAGGAAGAGACCAGGTGAGAGAGTTAACCTGATGCTCAAGGAGTGTTTGGAAGTACTTGTCTCCAGAGAGTGCTGAGCAGGAGAGAGGAGTCTGCTACGGACCCCTGAAACAGACCTGTGGGTCTCCTACAAAGGAAGTCACCAGCCACACGGTGGAGTACATGTTTGATTTATTTTTTTGATGCTGGACTTTACCTTTGATTTGCTGTGTGTTATAAGGCTGAAGTAAGCCTGCTGCAATAGACTTTATGTTATTACTGCTGTTTGTTTTGCCAGTGGAAAATAAAACCCTATATTTTTGTTGCAACCTACCCGCTTGTGCCTGCCTCTGTGACCGCTAGTCCCCACAATACCAAGTCCGGTGATGAGCACAGCAGTGACGATGAAACACAAATAGATGATGATGTAGCCGACCGAACTAGGGAGCCGGGTGAGGCAAGGGCTTCATCATCGTCAGGAGAAGAGGGCGTCAGCTTGCGCGTCAGGCAGCTGCGCAGCCAGCAAGTGGGTTGTGTGGCCGTGAGTCAGCAGGATAGCAGCAGTGTGAGGTCGGAAGCCAATCGGCCACGGGGTAAAAAACCTGCTTCGCAGGTCCAAGAAGGTAGCGGCACAGGGGCTCAGCGAGGCAGCGGAGGCAGTAGTCACTCAGTGTGGAGTGTTGGCTGTAAAATCAGCTACTCGGCGATGTGGCAGTTCTTTGCTAAGACACCGGAGGAGCCGAATATGTGTATATGTAGAATCTGTAGGCAGAAAGTGAAGCGTGGCCAGGGAGCTAACCTTGGCACCACGGCCCTGCGTCAACACATGCAGCGTCATCATCCGGTGACCTGGGAGAAAAGCGGTTCAGATGTGGTGGTCCATCCTGCCGCCGCAGTAACAGCAGCAGCAGCGCCCAGTGGCAAGCATGCCATTGCAGCCTGTCAGGCTCCACCACCTCTGCAGAAGGGAGCTGTTTCTCTTTGACATCATCTCCTAGTCCAGATGCTCCTGCTCCTCGCTACTCATGGCGCCAGCAGTCGTTCAGCGAGGCGATTGCAAAGAGACAAGAGTATGTGTCCAACCATCCTAAGGTGCAGAAGCTGACCATGCTCCTGTCCAAGTTGTTGGTGCTGCAGTCCCTCCCATTCCAAATGGTGGACTCTGCACCGTTCAGAGAACTAATGGCTTGTGCCGAGCCGAGATGGAGAGTTCCAAGCCGTAATTTATTTTCCAAAAAGGCAGTACCAGTACTTCATAAATATGTAGAACAGAAGGTGGGCCATTCCTTCAGCTTATCAGTTTGTTTCAATGTGCACGGCAGTGCGGACGTCTGGAGCTGTAAATACGGTCAGGGCCAGCACATGTCCTTTACGGCCCACTGGGTGAATGTGCTTCCTGCCCAGGCACACCAACAACTTGGACAGGAGACAGCGCTTTCTCCTCCACGTTGTCAAACTGCGGCTCCTGCGCCAATGTCCGCCTCCACCTCCTCCTCCACCACCACCACCACCATCTCAGCATCCACAAGTACTGCTCCATCATACCACATGTGTAGGGCACAGCGGTGTCACGCAGTTCTACACCTAGCTTGCCTCGGCAAACGAAGTCACACAGGGGAGGAACTGCTCCGCGTCATGCAGCAAGAAATCGATGTGTGGCTTTCTCCGCGCCAACTGCAAATCGGAACCATGGTGACGGACAATGGGAGTAACATGGTGTCCGCGCTGCACCGAGGAGGATGGTCCATGCACCCTGCATGGCGCATGTGTTTTAATCTGGTTGTGAAAAGGTTCCTGAAGTCTTCCACCGATCTTCAGAACATTCTGAAAATGGCCAGGAAACTGTGCATGCACTTCATCCATTCCTACAAAGCCAGGAACACCCTCCTCGAGTTGCAGCGGCAGAACGGCCTCCCCCAACACACTCTGATATGCGATGCTTCCACCCGTTGAAATTCCAGCCTGCACATGTTGGACCAACTGTATGAACAGAGAAAGTCCATTAACGATTTTTTGATGATCCAGGCAGACAGGAGTACTCCCCTGTGTAACTTTGATGTCAGCCAGTGGCAGCTCATGCGTGACACCTGCCGTTTGTTGAGGCCATTTGAAGAGGCGACGTTATTTGTCAGTCGCCAGGACTACAGGATGAATAACGTCATTCCACTGCTTCATGTCCTGGAACAGATGCTGAAAAATCTGTCTGGGCAGGGGACTGGAGACGTGGCGACTACATCTCGCGGCCACATGAGTCCGGTGGGGACTGAAATGGAGGAGGAGGAGGAGGAGGAGGACATTGGAGCAGAAGCATTGTCTGGTGAAATGAGTGGATTTTCTACCCAGGTGACAAGAGAGGAGGAGCAGGAGCAGCTGGAGGAGGTAGATGGAGATGAGGAAGACGAGGCAGATGACCCGCAAGCACCGTGGCAGTATACAGTGGAGAAGGAGGCAGGGAGCCCCTCAGAGTCACTTGTGCAGATGGCCCGCAGCATACTGATTTTCGTGGCTAGTGACAGCCGAATAGTCAGCATCCGGCAGAGGGATGACTTCTGGCTCTCCACCCTATTGGACCCTCGCTACCGGTCCAAAATGGGAGCCTTTTTCCCAGCTATTGAGAGGGAGGACAAACTCAAATACTATAGGGAAATCCTCTGTAGTCAGTTGGCCGCTGCCTATATGCGGCATCGACCCTCCTCTGAAAGGTCTGAACGGGTGGTTCTTCAGCGCTCACGTACTAGTGCCGTGGCTGCTGGCGGAAGGTGGGGGGGTAGGAGCATTACCAGCTCCATCAGCAGCAACCTATGTCTGGAGTCACTGATGAGCAGCTTCCTTCACCCGCCTAGTGAGGAGGCCAGTCGCCAGTAGCAGCAGCAGGACCTGGAGCAGACCCTGAACCAACAGGTGGTGGCCTACTTGGACAGCACTCTGCCACCCCAGTTAGAAGATCCGCTGGACTACTGGGCAGCCAAACTGGATGTGTGGCCGCAACTTGCCGAGTTTGCAGTGGAGAAGCTGTCCTGCCCGGCCAGTAGTGTGGCATCAGAGCGGGTGTTCAGTGCAGCGGGGGCCATTGTTACCCCAAGGAGAACCCACTTGTCCACGGGAAATGTGGAACGACTGACCTTTGTCAAGATGAATCAGGCGTGGATCGGCCGGGATTTCCACACACCAATGCCTTAGGCGTCAGACTACATCAGCCATGACGCCTCACCCAAACTGTGAGAAATGAGTCTGGGTTCAAACTTCCTGCCTCAGCCACTTTTCTGATGCCGCCACCCGCCTGATGCCACACATCTGCTGACAGTTTCTCCATCTGCCACTAACCATCTTTACCTGGGACTGGTATTGCCACCCACCTCCACACTCTGTCATTGTGCCAATTTATGACCTCGTGCTGCTGCTACTGTTGCTGCTGCCGTGACATCCACACTGTGTCATTGTGCCACTCTCTGACCTCATGCTGTTGCTCCTGCCGCTGTCACCTCCACTCTCTGTCATTGTGCCACTCTGTGGCCTACTCCAGTTTTTGCCACCTCCAGAATGTCATTGTGCCACTCTCTGACCACATGCTGCTGCCACCGTCACCTCCACTCTCTGCCATTGTGCCATTCTGTGGCCTACTCCAGTTTTTGCCACCTCCAGAATGTCATTGTGCCACTCTCTGACCTCATGTTGCTGCCGTCACCTCCACGCTCTGTCATTGTGCCACTCTGTGGCCTACTACTGTTTTGCTACCTCCAGAATGTCATTGTGCCACTGTCTGACCTCATGCTGCTGCTGACGTCACCTCCACTCTCTGTCATTGTGCCACTCTGTGGCCTACTACTGTTTTTGCCACCTCCAGAATGTCATTGTGCCACTCTCTGACCTCATGCTGCTGCCGCCGTCACCTCCACTCTCTGTCATTGTGCCACTCTGTGGCCTACTAGTGTTTTATCAACTCCAGAATGTCATTGTGCCACTGCCTGATCTCATGACGCTGCTGTGGCTGCTGCCATGCCCTCCACACTGTGTCATTGTGCCACTCTCTGTCCTCATGCTGCTGATTCCTTGTCCTCCACTATCTGTCATTGTGCAACTCTGTGGCCTACTACTGTTTTACCACCTCCAGAATGTCATTGTGCCACTCTCTGACCTCATGCTGCTGCCGCCGTCACCTCCACTCTCTGTCATTGTGCCACTCTGTGGCCTACTACTGTTTTGCCACCTCCAGAATGTCATTGTGCCACTGCCTGATCTCATGCTGCTGCTGTGGCTGTTGCTGTGCCCTCCACACTGTGTCATTGTGCCACTCTCTGACCTCATGCTGCTGCTGCCGTGCCCTCCACACTCTGTCATTGTGCCACTCTCTGACCTCATGCTGCTGCGGCTGTGACCTCCACTCTCTGTCATTGTGCCACTCTGTGGCCTACTACTGTTTTGCCACCTCCAGAATGTCATTGTGCCACTGTCTGACCTCATGCTGCGGCTGCCGTCACCTTCACTCTCTGTCATTGTACCACTCTGTGGCCTACTACTGTTTGCCACCTCCATAATGTCATTGTGCCACTGTCTGACCTAATGCTGCTGCTGCCGTTAACTCCACACTCTGTCATTGTGCCACTCTGTGGCCTACTCCAGTTTTTTCCACCTCCAGAATGTCATTGTGCCACTACCTGACCTCATGCTGCTGCTGTGACTGTTGCCGTGACCTACACACTGTGTCATTGTGCCACTGCCCGACCTCATACTGCTGCTGTGGCTGCTGCCTTGACCTACACACTCTGTCATTGTGCCACTGTCTGACCTCATGCTGCTGCTGCCGTCACCTCCACTCTCTGTCATTGTGCCACTCTGTGGCCTACTACTGTTTTGCCACCTCCAGAATATCATTGTGCCACTGCCTGACCTCATGCTGCTGCTGTGGCTGCTGCAGTGACCTCCACACTCTGTCATTGTGCCACTGCCTGACCTCATGCTGCTGCTGCCGTCACCTCCACTCTCTGTCATTGTGCCACTCTGTGGCTTACTACTGTTTTGCCTCCTCCAGAATGTCATTGTGCCACTGCCTGACCTCATGCTGCTGCTGTGACCTCCACTCTCTGTCATTGTGCCACTCTGTGGCCTACTACTGTTTTGCCACCTCCAGAATGTCATTGTGCCACTCTCTGACCTCATGCTGCTGCTGTGACCTCCACTCTCTGTCATTGTGCCACTCTGTGGCCTACTACTGTTTTGCCACCTCCAGAATGTCATTGTGCCACTCTCTGACCTCATGCTGCTGTTGCCGTTACCTCCACACTGTGTCATTGTTAAACTCGGTGGCCTACTCCAGTGTTTGCCACCTCCAGAATGTCATTTTGCCACTGGCTGACCTCATGCTGCTGCCGCCGTCACCTCCACTCCCTGTCATTGTGCCACTCTGTGGCCTACTCCAGTTTTTGCCACCTCCAGAATGTCATTGTGCCACTGTCTGACCTCATGCTGCTGCTGTGGCTTCTGCCGTCACCTCCACACTCTGTCATTGTAACACTCTGTGGCCTACTCCAGTTTAAACACACTCCAGAATGTCATTTTGCCACTGCCTGACCTCATGCTGCTGCCACCGTCACCTCCACTCTCTGTCATTGTGCCACTCTGTGGCCTACTACTGTTTTGCCACCTCCAGAATGTCATTGTGCCACTGTCTGACCTCATGCTGCTGCTACTGTTGATGCCGTCAACTCCACAATGTGTCATTGTGCCACTCTTTGGCCTACTCCTGTTTTTTACCACCTCCAGAATGTCATTGTGCCACTCTCTGACCTCATGCTGTTGCTCCTGTCATCACCTCCACTCTCTGTCACTGATGTTGCCACCTGAGCCCTCAGCTTGTTTTTTTCCAGCTGTCGCTGCCATGACTTTATCAGGCTACTTTCCCCCTTCAGTTTTTTGGTCAGTTTTGCCCTCTTAAGTGCCCAGAGAATTTTAGATTGAAGCGATTCTTAGAGCGGCGGCAGTCATGTACGTGTCATTCTAAAACACAACATTGTATGAAGACCAAACCAAGCTCCCTCTGCATATTTAAGCACGGCACAACGTTCTACAGCACTCTGAAGGCTCTGTGCAGCCTGGAAATAGCTGTTTTTTAACGTGATTCGTCCCGAAGTAATTCGGACCGAATTTATTTTTGTCGGGAAATTCGGCGAAGTGACCGAACCGAATTTTTGAGAAATTTGCCCATCTCTACTCATAGTAACTGATCATTTCCTGCCTAGACTATTGCAACACGGGCAGGGCCTCACAGGCAGGGCCTCACGGGCAGGGCCCTCTCTCCTTCTGTACCAGTTGTTAGTTACTTATCGTCACCTTGTACTTGTTTGACCATGTCCTTTATGTAACCACCTCGAATGTACAGCGCTTTGGAACTAAGAGCACTCTTAAGTAATAATAATAATTACAGTCGGGCCTTCTACATCCTCTGGCGAGTAAGGCTCTGTGTCCGCCTCCTCCACTTCCATCACTGCTGGGACCTGCTGCCGCAGACTGTCTAACACTTGTTCCAGTAAAAATCTAACCAGAACGGTCCCGCTGACAAGGGCATTGTCCCAACTGACCACTTTGGTGCGAATGCTGGAAGTGTGAGCTAAGACCTTGAGCCTTCCTCAGCAGACAGTCAAGACCTGGGAAATTTCTTGAGAAATTTCTGCACAACCAGGTTCATGGCTTGTGCCAGGCAAAGGATGCGCGTAATTCTACCGATCTTAAGGGCAGCAACGAGATTGCTCCCATTGTCACACACTACTTTGCCTGGCGCCAGGTTCTTATCACCCAGCCACAGGTCTGTCTGAGTGTGCAGAGCCGTCTACAGCTCTTGACCTGTGTGTTGATGGTCTCCATGACAAATTAATTTGAGAGCAGCCTGGTTTCTCTTGGCACGTGATGCTACCCATCGAGGTTGGGGATCTGGACTCTGCATCATGCTAGTAGTGTGAAGAGTGTCGGCCCAGACCCATCACCAGAGACGCTGTCATCTACCAAACTCACCCAGTGAGCAGTCAGTGAGATGTATCGCCACTGACCGTGCTTTCTAGTCCATGTGTCTGTAGTGAGATGGAATTTGGTGGACACAGATGCAGCCAGTGCGCTGGAGATCTTTTCTGCAACGTGGCGGGCCAGGGCAGGGACAGCTTTTCTGGCAAATAAATGCCTGCTTAACATCTGATATTGGTGGCATGCCAGGGCCATGACGTGGCGGAACCCATCTGTGTCCTCCAGGCGGAAAGGCAACATTTCCAAGGCCAACAGTCAGACAATGCCGACATTCAGACTCTTTGCTCTGGGATGGTTGGGATAAAAGTGTTTCTTATGCTCCCACACCTGGTACAAGAAGGCTGGCTGCTGTATGGTGTATAACCTAGTCGAACTGGAACTTCACTGTTCCCCATTGCCATGTTCTCGCTGCCACCAATGGTACTATTGCCTAATGTAGTGGAACCGGAACCTCACTGTTCCCCACTTCCATGTTCTCTCTGCCACCAATGGTACTGTTGTCTAATGTAGTGGAACCAGAACCTCGCTGTTCCCCAAACTTCTCAAAATTCGAGGTTCGACTCAAACTCAAACTGTATAGGGTTTGCTCATCACTATCTAAGAACAGATAACGTGGAAGCCTTAATATTACAGTCAAATTAAACCTGGAACATTACATGTTGCTTTATTTAATAAAAATAGACAGAACAAAACATACATTTAATTAGCACTATCACATAAAATAAAACACAATTTTAGAATGGCATTTTATTTGTTTATATTACCACCCAAAAAACTGAATAAAAAGGTTTCAAAATGGTAAATGTACCCCAAAATGGTACCAATGGAAATATTTGCCCACACAGATCCATGAATGAAATATGTGCATTTAAAAAAGTTTTAAGTGTCAGGACATAAAAATTATTTCCTTAAAGTGTTTCTATTGTTCTACAGTAGTAACATAGTATATATGAACCCTTGCCGTTTGTCTAGCACACAGACCACGTTAATGTAAATTGGTACAAATGGTCGGATGTGACACTTGGTTGCCTCTCACTTCCCTTAAACTTGCGTGGTGTTGTATGGCATTCATCATTCGTTTCCTCAGGGCATTGTTTACAATGAAGTAGTTATCAGTGTGTGATGTAGCCAAATGACATCCACTTCCTTGCCTTTCTGTGACTCTTCCAGTCTTTCTAGATCTCTGTTTCAACCTACTGATGACACTCTTTGACACTCTAAACTCAGTGGCCATTTCCACCTGAGAAAATCCTGCTTGAAGCCTCACAATGGCGAGATACTGTTGATCAATTGTAAGTTGTTGTGTTGGTCTCAAGATATCAAAATTTGAAAAGCATGATGAAGAGGACTGTTTAAATCCCAATTCAAATTGCCCCATGTTGTGAATTTTGCCATTGAGCTCCATGTTAGAGATCAGCAAGTTGTGCAAAAAGTACTGAAACATTCAGTTAAGAGAGGGTCTCATTTAGTTCATTTAAAAAAAAAATTCAAGAAATGTTATGTTCATCCTGAAGTTTTAACCAAAAGACATTTATTCCTAATTTTATTTTTGAGTAGTGTATATGTATAGTATTGGATTAATCGCAGCAACCCATTGAAGAAAGCTAAGGGCGCGTTCTCACTAAGGGGGATGGCTTTTCTCCGCGATGAGTAGAGAAAGCCCTCCCCCTTCACATTGGCTTGCACAGATTCCGTCCGAAAACCGGACGGAAGATTGTGCTAGCACAATTTTTTGTGGCCGGACCGCGGGCGGAAAACTGCCGGACGGAGTGGGGACTGCTGCACGGGTTTTCCATAGAGCACCATTGTGCTCATATTCGCATGGTTTTTCAGGCGGTCTGAAAAACCGCAAACCGGCTGAAAAACCGTCCGAAAACCCGTGCCGTGGGGACATGCCCTAACATGTTATTTATACCGCATGTCGGACTAGACTGAATCCAGAAACCTAAACTAAAAAAATTTAGAAATGCTGTGTTTCCATCTCTCCTTACCACCCAACATTTTCAATTTAGAATGTACATCTGTTTTCTCTCTGTCCATTCAGCAACACAAATATATGGATATGTCCCTCCTGTGAAATTATAGCATAGATGGAATGGTTAATGGCATGATATAAAATAAAGTGCTATAAAATACAGTCCCAGACTCCTCCCTTTGTATTTCTTTTTAGTACTGAGGACTGTCTAATTTAGAAATGGAACCTTGGACTATCGATAGGACTAAGGTAAAACAGAGTTAAATTCTAAATCAAAAATAATAGCACAAAGATGGGTATGTAGCAAGAACAGTATATCCCTGTGGAGGGACCTCACGCACAGCTCTCAAAATCAATCTCTCGAAGGAGGTGTCTTCTGAGATCTCTCTTGGATTCTGCAGTACTGAATGAACTAGAAAGTGGCACTACACAAAAGAGGACTCAGAAATAGAACACACTGCAAGACTGACACAGAGCAAACAGAAGCAACAAAGGACTAGACAAACAGGGCTTTAACAAACCAAGATCAGTTAACTACCAAAACAGGGCTGAATGTTGTGATAAGATACAAACTCCAGCTACCAGTATAGACAGCGACAAGGCCCACAGTGAAAATCTACCAACAGTCAACCACTACCTAATAATCAAGTGTACATTTGTGCAAGGCTGATAGTCCAGAGAATTGATAACAGTCTCATCTAATTTAATAAGCCTGAGAAGAATAAATGGCAGGAAAATTCCTGCCGTTTGTAACAGGACCACAATAGTTGCATCCTCTTACTGGATGTTCTCTCCCACGAGAGAACATACAGTAAGAGGTCGGCTCACAACTAACTACCATGTTACAGAATAAGTAGGCTGGTGCTTGCAGTAGTCCTTCCTATTAGTTTCTCCAGGAGTTAATAATTTAGCTGAACACAATTGCTTGGCTATGTTTGGAACTCCCATACTGTGGAAGGGAATGGGACGATGGCCGCAAGCACCACCCTCCTTATTCTCTAACACGGACGACCTGTAACTGGGTGTTCCATTTTGGGAACACTCCTTTAAGAGTTAAGCTTCTCACAGTTAAAATCTTTTGTTACCTACTATAGTGAGATACACTATTAAAATGTCTCTCTACATATAAACTTTTCATACATACATACATACATACATACATAACAGTTCTTGAATGTAGTGATTGCTTTTATTTTTCAGTATATTTTGAAAGTCATCATCAGTTCTGTTACATTTCCAATTGTACATTTCTGAAATCTAATTTGAATACATTAAGTATTTCAAGTAAGTGTAACATTAAACATGGTTAACATCAGAACAAGAACATGTTTGTAGAAATGTATGTTACAATCTGCTCAAAATAAAAATTTTGTCAGAGACATAATTTATGTGCACTGAAGTTTTTCTATTTTTTTACTATACATTGAAATGCTATTTTGCAGATTCTTAGCAATAAATGCACTTTCCTTTCTTTTTTCATTGTAAAAAGGAATCTTTTGAAGGCACATGCTTTATCTTTTAATTTTATGTTAATAACATACCTCAGTAAGATCTTTTATTTTGCTGTCTTTGCTATGAACATATTGATTTGCTCATTTAATATAGTGAAAAAAATGTAATATAGTGAGAAAAGTAGAATGTCAAGAATATTATACATAAAGGCATTTATTTACTAACAGAAATATATCAGAAAAAAATGAACAAAAAGTAATAAAATACTTTCTTCATCACTAGCCACTTTCAGAAAAGCTTAGGGCGACATCTATGAATTTGCATGCGTCATTTTTGTAACTTGGTGCCGACACACCAGTTCTAAATAAATATAGAGGAGTGTATAATACGACAGTATGAATGAAAGTGTTATGCTCCAATTTTGAGTGTTAAGAGTAGAGATGGGTGAATTGATTCTAACGAAGTGGAATTTGTTTAGAATTTCAGGAAAACTTCGATTCTGAACGAAGTCGAAGTTTGGGGTAATTCGCGGGAATGAAGCGTGTTTTTAATTGATAAAATGGCTGCGAGCACATGGCGTTACATGGGGCAAAGACGTCTGGGAGGAAGAAGGGCGTAGCCTACATGACATGTGCAGAGATGAAGCCAATCAGAGACCGGCGGGATTCTGTGACGTCACTGCACTATATAAGTCCGGGTGCGACGCTGGGAGCTCATACCGGTCTCACTGTACTGAGTAGGGAAGGTGCTGCCACGGCTGCTTATGATATCTCATACTAAAAAACTTTTATACAGCGATTTTTGGGGGGTGTCACAGCTTGTCTCAGAGACTGCTTCTCTTACGTTCTAATTCTGATTTTGTGGGGGTAGTGGAACTGAAGTCCAGTGTCCGTCCCATGCAGATGCATATACATTTTAATGCTATCTGCTCAGTTCTTCAGCACATTGAATATCCAAGGGTTATCTAAGCCTGTTCCTGTTGTATTCATTTAAAGAAACAGAGTTTTACAATCCAAATACCAAATTAATTTTTGGTTGCTCATTTATTTGGCGAAATTTAAATCCAGGGTTTAATTAAGCGTTGTTTTCTGCTGTTGTGGTCACTAAAAAAAACTTTCTTTTTCACTGCCAAAGAAGCAATTTTGCCTTTAGCAAAATTCATAACCAAAGGTTAATTAAAGTTTTTTCTTTGTTGTGTACCGTAAAATCACGCATTTTAACCCCGCTACAAAAGCGGGGTAATTTTGGGCAGCATATTTCTTTTGTGCAATTTACATCGGGGGTTAAATTAAGCGTTTTTTTCTGTTTTTGTGGTCAAAAAAGAAACTTTCTTTTTCCCCCCAAAAGAAGCAATTTTGCCTGTAGCATAATTTATAACCGAAGGTTAAAATTAAAGTTTTTTGTTGTTCTGTACTATAAAATAAAAAGCCTTTTTAACCCAAAACAAAATGGAATTTTTTGTTGCTCATTTCTTTGCGAAATTTTAAATCCAGGGGTTAAATTTAAGTTTTTTTTCTGCTGTTGGGGTCACTAAAAAAAAACGTTTTTTTTTCACTGCCAAAAGAAGCAATTTTCCTGTACATAATTCAAAACCCGAAGGGTTAATTACAATTTTTCTTTTGTTGTGTACCGTAAAATACACCCTTTTTAACACGACAAAGCGGGGAAAGTTGCACATATTTTTTTGCGAAATTTACATCCAGGGGTTTTATTAACGTTGTTCTGCGTTGTGGTCACAAAAAGAGACGTTCTTTTCACCGCCAAAAAGCAATTTTGCCTTTTCATAATTCATAACCGAAGGTTAATTTTAAATTTTCCTGTTGTTTGTACCGTAAAATCACCCATTTAACACGCTACAAAACTGGTAATTTTTGGTTGTTTTTTTTTTTTTTTTTCTTTTTTTTTTTTTTTTTTTTTTTTTTTTTTTTCTTTTTTGCGAAATTTGATCCAGGGGAAAAATTAAAGGTTTTTCGCGTTGGGGTCACTAAAAGAAACATTCTTTTTAAACCGCCAAAGAAAAAATTTTGCCTGTAGAAAAAATTTTAAAACCCAAAAGGTTAATTAAATTTTTTCTGTTTTTTGTGTCCCGTAAAATACACGCCATTTTAACCCTCAAAGCTGGTAATTTTTGGTTGCTCATTTCTTTTGCGAAATTTTTGACCCGGGGGGTTAAAAATTAAGTATTTTTCTGCAGTTAAAATTAGAAAAAAGAAACGTTCTTTTTCACCGCCAAAAAAAAAATTTTTGCCTTAGCATAATTCATATCCAGTTAAATTTAAATCTTTTGGTTTTTATTTAGTAAAAAACACATTTTTTTAAACGGGGACAAAAAGAAATTTTTCTGCCCCTTTTTGGGCGCAATTTTTACCCAAGGGTTACCCAATTGTTAGTGGGGTTCATTTGTGTCATATCAGGGGGTGTATCTATCATATAAAAAATCTTTATCAAACGTTCTGTACTTTTAGAACAAACAGTATGTCAGACAGAGAGGTGGAAGGGTCTTTTTCCTGCGGTGGGAGTGGGGACAAAAATTCCGGGAAAGGCCAGGTCGCAGCAAGCAAGGGATGTCGCAGGGGGGTCACTTGGTGGGCCACAACTGCCGCTGTCATCTAGCGGGCCCTGGGTTCTTTAGAAAACCCCAAAAGGTTTTAATTGGGGTTGACTAGGTCATCCCCTTCCTCCCAATGACATCTGACAACCCCAGCAAGATCGGTGGAACGTCAGAACCACCCTTATTGGCATGGCCCAGGGTCGTCAGTGGCCCTCACTGCCTAACCCGCCCTGTCCCTCCCCGGGCCCCCCAGCCGAGATCTACATTGGGTCTGGGGCCGTGCCATTACAGCAGGATAGGAGGGCAGTCACACTACTTTGGGAGCGAAGAAAAGGGGGCCCAAATTTTTCCCCGGGTTCTTTCAGTAGGCGGCAAATATGATGTGGAGAGTGGGATGGGGGTCTGTTGTGAGGGGTCAGCCTCTGAAAACCAAACGGGGATGAGGGCGCAGTGACGATGAAAAACAAATCGATGATGAGTAGCCGACCGAATTGGGAGCCGTTGAAGCAAGGGCTTTTTCACTTTAGGAAAAAGGCATCACTTACCGTCAGGGAGTGGCGCCCCAAGTGGGTTGGGGGCCATGAGCAGCAGGGTAACACAATGTGGGTCAGAGCCAACGGCCACGGGGGAAAAACCCCTTCCAGGTCCAAAAAGAGCGCAAGGAAACCCGCAGGGAGCGGGGTAGATGTGACTCTGCGGGCGTTGGGGGTAAAATCACTATCTCGGGGTGGAGTTTTTTGGTAAGACCCCGGGGGAGCCAAAAAGGGTATATGAGAATCTGTGGGGGGAAAAGTGAAGCGTAGCCGGGGAGCTAACTTGGCACCAGGGCCCCCTCGAACACATGCAGCGTCACCATCCGTGGCCTGGGAGAAATGTGGCTCAGATGTGGGGGTCCATCCTGCCGCCGCAGCCAAGCAGATCAGCAGCCCCCCATGCACGCATCCCTTTTCCCCCATTTAGGCTCCACCACCCCTGTAAAGGGAGTTGTTTCCTTTCCCCATATCTCGGGTCCAGATGCTCCTCTCCTCGCTACTCATGGCCCCAGCAGTCGTTCAAAGAGGCGATTGCAAAGAGACAACATATTGTCGAACCATCCCTAAGGTGCAGAAGCGACCGTGCCCCTTCCCCAAGTTATTGGTACTGCAGTCCCTCCCTTTCCCAAAAATGGGGCCTGCACCATTCAGAGAACTAAGGGCTTGTCCCGAGCTGAGATGGGGGATTCCAAGCCTAATTTTTTTTCCCAAAAAAGGCATACCAGACTTCATAAATATGTGAACAGAAGGGGGGCCAGTCCTTTAGCTTACGGTTTGTTCCAAGGTGACACCACGGACGTCTGGAGCTGTAAATACGGTCAGGGGCCTACTGCCTTTACGGCTTCCTGCCCCGGTACACCAACAACTTGGACAGGAGACGCCGCTTTTTCCTAGTTGTCAAAAGGCGGGTCCTACGCCAATGTCCCCCTCCTCCCCCCCACCACCACCTCTCAGCCTCCCACAAGTATGCCCATCAACCAAATGTGTAGGCACGTGGTGTCACGCATTCTATCCTGGGTTGCCTCGACGAACGAAGTCAAACGGGGGGAATGCTCCATGTCATCAGCAAGAAAACGATGTGTGGCTTTCTTCGCGCCAACGCAAATCGAACCATGGTGGGACAATGGGAGAAAAATGGTATCTGCGCTGCACCAAGGAGGGTTGGCCATGCCCCTGCAGGGCCCAGGTTCAATCTGGGGTGAAAATTTTCCTGAAGTCTTCCACCGATTTTAGAAGATTCTGAAAATGGCCAGGAAACTGTGCATGCCTTCACCCATTCCTACAAAGCCAGGACACCTTCCCATTGCAGCAGCAGAAGGGCCTCCCCCAACACACTTGAATGCGATGTTTCCACCCTTTGGGAATTCCACCCGACATGTTGGACCGACTGTATGAACAGAAAAAGGGCCATTAACGATTTTTTTGATGACCCAATTTACCAAGGAAATCTTCAAGTCCTTACGGACAAAAGGGAAAATTTCTCACGCATCGAAACAATTTTTTAAAACTTACAAATTAGACATGTTAACAATTCCGGTTTTGGGCCCACAAAAATCTAAATTCTATCCCCATATATGAACTTCTTAAAAGGGGAAAAAAAAAGGTTTCGAAAAAGGCCTATCCGTCACATATAAATTTCTTTGGGAGGAGACACAACATACAAAAACCAAGTACATATCAAATGGAGGAGGAAATGGGTTTTTGTTTCCCCCAAAGACCGGGAAAGCTGCCCCTTTTAAAAAACCCCCCTAAACACTTAAATGTATAAACCATTAAAATATCAAAAAATCCCCTTCCGGGATCTGACGCCTACTCGTTGTCACATTTCGCCCCCCCAAAATCGTCACTGGCTGGGGAGGTTGCGGGGAAAGAGAACATTTCTGCACATTGGTGGGAAATGTCCTAGTGTCTCTTCTTATGGGAAAACGTTGAAAATAAATCTTAAAATTTTTCTCTGTACGCTTGCTCTTACCCGCCCTGGCTCTTCTGGACATTGACCTTATGATATTCCATTTTCCCCTACAAAAGGTACTATTCCCATCCTAGTACTACTAGATCAGCTATGCCAAACACTGAAAATCCCCCTCACCCCCAGATTCAAAAAATAATCTATAAAATTTTAATTACCAATACAAATGTGAAACCTCCCTAATCGACCCCCACATCTTGCTCTGAAAGCCAAAAAAACGGAAGATGGGGGAAAATCTTCTTTTTTTTCAATAGTTATAAAAACCCCTTTTTAGGAATACAAAATTTTATACCCAAATCTTACTCATAGATCCGAAATTATTTAAGTTTCCGTTTTTTCTTCCAGGTTCAAATCAAAATAAGGTCGTGTTAGTGCCCGGAATCTGGAGGGTTTCCTTGAAAGCACTCCATTTCTTGTGATTTCTTAAATTGTTCCCTATTACCTCTGTACTAACTATCAGGCTTTCATTATGGCTTGTTATCTTTTTTTTATTTTATTTTTTTTGGCTTTGTTTACCTAGCACACTATAATGCAGCAAGTAGCATTTTAAATCTGTGTTCTTTAAGCCGTGATTATCTGTTTAAACCAATACAAATTTCATGATTTTAAAAAAAAAATATACTCCACCACTATTAAAAATTGGATGGAGAAATGCCACTTAGAACCCCATTTCTGTTTCCAAAAAACCCTAATTTTAGCGTATCTCACAGCAAAATGACCTCAAAACCATTGGGCAAGCAAAAAATTCAAAGGGTAAAAATGAGTAAAAGGAATCGGGTTGTCATAAACCCTTTATGTCTTTTACAGTTCCCCACCGCAAAACCCCAAAAGAATGTTGGAAAAGAGAATAAAAAATTTCGTAAGAAATTATCATTTTAAAAAAAAGTTTTTTAAGAGGACCATTTTCTGTTTAAGAGGAATGTGAAGTAATTGGGAACTAAATTTGGGGACTCGGGAAATTTGGGGGGCCCCAACATCATCAGAGATCCATGCCCGATTCATCTTTATGAATCAAACGACCCTTATCTGTGGAAAGCCGGATGCGTTTGTCTTAAAGACTCCTCCCGCTGTGCTGAGGTCCGCTCAGAATACGCTGGCTGCTGGGCAGGACAAAAACTCTATGGGGGTGGCGAGCGAGCTCGGCCACGTCCCTTTTTGGAACCCGAAATCTATTGGGTCCCGGAACACATACAAAAACATAGTTTGAACCGATTGTCGTGCACCAAAGTCTTAAGCTGGTTTGTGTGTTGGATGGTTTCCCCATTGCATGCGTTGGGGAGGGGGTAAATAAAGATTGCCAGAGGGCACCCATTGGCTTTTGCCCCCTTTCCCCGTGCTGCCGCTACGGACTTTTTCACTCACTGCGCACTGCTGATGTTGTTCCACCCTGACATTTGGGGAACGTGAAACAGACCAACAGAGTCTCCCGTTGATCAATCAGCAAGGTCTCCATTTCCTGCATTTTTCTCTCTATTTGGGTGGGTGGAAGAAAGTGCTGGTTTGTTTTTTCCCGGGATCCCGGAGGGTGGCCCCCCGTAATGTTGTTCATTTTTGATGGCCTTAAGCGAGGATCATTTTGGGGGAAAAGGAGCAACCAAGCACTCATGTGAGAGATTTCCTTGATTTCCCAACCTCTGGGTCGAGGGGGACTAAAACTGATCTTCCCACTTCCTCCTCCGCCTCAAATTCGCGCTAACCTCTTTCCAAGCGGCGGGTCGTCGGGTTTAA
>JAODAL010010622.1:0-104173 GCA_025379985.1 Phyllomedusa bahiana | reverse complement strand
ACACTCTGTCACAATGTTGCCACCTGGCCCCAAAATTGTTTTTTTCCAGCTTTTCTGGCAGATTTATCGGCAACGTTCCGCTTCAGTTTTTGGTCGTTTTGCCCTTTAAAGTGCCCAGGGAATTTTATAGTTAAAGCGATTCTAAGAGCGGGGGGCAGTATCTGCGTGTCATACTAAAACACAAGATTGTATGAAGACCAAACCAAGCTCCCTCTGCATATTTAAGCATGGCACAATGTTCTACAGCAGCCTGCAGGCTCTATGCAGCCTGGAAATAGCTGTTTTTTAACGTGATTGGTCCCGAAGTAATTCAGAACGAAGTTATTTTTTGCCGTGAAATTCGCCGAAGTGAACGAAACGAATTTCGGGAAATTCGCCCATCTCTAATTACAGTGCTTACTGTGTACCCAGATTTCCTGTAGCCTCTGGGGGCCAGAGTTCTCTTCCCAGCTCAGCTGCTCCACACAATCCGGTAGCAGCCACGCACCCCAATCACCTGGAGAGACAGGCTTTTTATAGCCAGCCAGGGACTGGCCCAAAACCAGACATGGAACCTGGAGACCTGGGGCGTGGGAACAACCACCCACCCATCTGCAGCTGTTCCGGGGAAGCCAACCCATAATGACTGGATATCAGCCATGCTACATACAGCTTTCAGCAACCTAGTGTTGCTGACAGAAAACCATTGGCTCCCCCCGCCAAGACCATGATATATGATCAATAAATTCAAACATTCTGGCTCTCAGAATGCAGTGATGCAAAATGTTGATTCAGACTAGTTTTAGCATTTACTCTAATTGTATTTTCCTAATTTTAATACATTCTAAGGATGTTTTTTTCAATTCTTATTTTGTCCTAATAAATTAAATTCAAAGAGTGTTTACTTAATTTTCTCGTGAATGTGTTTGTGCAAAGCATGTTTGGCACTATGTGAGCACTTTATGGCTCCATATGGACATTACGTAATTGTAGACACACTTTGCCAATATGTAAGTGCTTTACTCTCCAAGATGGGACTGTCATCTGGCCATGCAGACCATGCTGATGTAAACGATTATGAATGGTTTGATGTGACAATTGGTTTGCCTTTCACCTCATTTAAACGTGCCTGAAGTTGTATGACATTCATCATGTGGTTCCACAGGACATTGTTTACAATGAAGCGGTCATCAGTGTGTGCTGTAGGCAAAGGATGTTAATTTCTTTGTCTTTCTGTGAATCTTCCAGTCACTCTGTGACACTCTAATCTCAGTGGCCACTTCGTCTGAGAGCATCCTGCTTGAAGCCTGGCAATGGTGAGGTTCTGCGGATCAATTGTAAGGTGTTGTCTTGGTCTCATGATGTCAGAATGTGAACAGGATGATGAGGACGACTGTTTAAATCCAAATTCAAATTGACTCCCTGACTTTATTGGGTGATTCAGGGATCAAATGCCTGTTGGTATTTTGCCATTAAGCTCCTTGTTAGAGATCAGCAAGTTGTGCAAACAGTTCTGGAACATTAAACAGTTGGCCCTGTGCACTCTAGAGTCAAGATAGGGTCTCATTTAGTTCATTTAAAAAAATTTCAACCAAAAGTCAAATATCCCTAACTTTTTGTGAGTAGTGTACTATGTAAAGTTTATCATAGCCAAACAAATGTGTTAGGCGCATTGTTCGTAAGACTCAACACTTTTTAATGCGCCTAACATGAGGGGTTATTCTCGGGGCATCGCACCACAGTAATATTAGACACAAATATGAATGTCGGTCGGCAAAAGTAGGCGCATTACTGCTCGAAAAGGCAGACCTATGTCAATGTGGTCTTCCTAAGTCTGAGGAGTCGAAGTGGAGCTAGATTTGCTGTTAGGCTATGTTCACACGGCTTATTGCAGTGCGTATAATATGTGTCGCAATACGACGGCTGTTTTGGAACCATGCGCTGATCAGCACGTAATTCCAAAGCATGGGGGTGCATTGTTACGCACATCTAACAATTGACATGTCAATTCTCCCCCTGGGCGTACAATACAATTGTATTGTATGCGCGGGGAGGCGACACGTAATCCATAGCTCTCTATGAGAGCTATGAATTACCGTAATTGCAGTGCACATTTCGCTGCATATAATGTGCAATAAGTGCCAAAATGCACGCCAAAATACACAGCAATTTAAGCCGTGTGAACATACCCTTAGGGAAAAAAATGTCCAATATTTCTCAACTCACGCCAGCACAATAATAAAAAGTAATTTTACATTAAATAACCCACTGATGATCTTGTTCAGATTTTAAAATTTTAAATTTTTACTACATTAAATTTATCATTTATTTTTGCTGCTCTCACCCTTTATTCTACTTACAGCAAGTGCCAGCCCACCACAGGTCTGGCTGGGACCTGTGGTCCACCACACAAGATCAGTACCATAGTTTCTATTCACTGACATGCTATTATAAGGACTTTTATTTCCAGCCTGTCTATAGCCTTTATACATGTTTGGCGCATTACTTATGAGACTATTTTCCATAACGTGCCAAAAACATACGCGAGGCTCGTTGAACTTTAGTCACCATATATGAACGCACAAAAAGCACTTTCATAGATTCAGGCTCATTTGATACTGAAAAATAGATGCAAAGATGCACTTCGATCCACCTAGTTCCATTCATGTCTCCCCTGGTGCCAAAATATGTGGAAATTAGCCTTACATACAGTAAAGGTATAAGATCTATGTTATAATAAGGAATTTATGTGAAAAAGTCTCTTCAATTAAATATTACCAAATCCCCAAAAAGTCTGATCTCTTTTTCTGATACCCTATAATTTACTTCTCATAGCAAACATCTGCTGAGTTATTGTTTTCTTTTGTTATCTCTTAGAACCTATTGAAAATCTGAATGTAAGGAAAATAACTGTTTTCCTGCATTTGCAATAAGCCGATAATATTTTTACGCTCAAAAGAATTGATATATATGGAAAGCTAACACACAATTTTCATCTGCTCTCCAACATATTGGTATAATCACAGTAATCTAATCCTATGTTGCGTGGGTGATGCTTTCTTTCTAAAGCAGTTTTACACCCACATTCCAGAGAATAAAATGCAACACTTTAACAAGCAAAATGACTTCAATAGAGGGTTAACATATATTAAATGTATTCATTGTGCTACTTCTTTTGTAAGACAACAATTAGCAGTAGCATTGCTATTTGTTAGCAAAGATGAACACAGTATTTAATCTAGCAAAGATGTGTTAATTAAGGAAAAAATATTCAACTTTCTAAACTTTCCAATGTTAAATGAGCTTGAATTACATGCATCACTTACGTTCATTTCATGTATTAAGTGAAAAACTATTTCCTCTGGTAGAAAACGTGCCATATTGAGGAATATGGTGCACTCCCTACTAAAGTCACACACAGTAATGGTACAGTGTGTAGGCAGTCCGTGAACATGATAGGTTCTGTAGATCCGTCCTTAAAGAGGTTTGCTTACCCCAATGATTAGCTTCTAACATATAGGAAAAGGTGAATGAAGACTAGAAATGAGTGATTGTTTAAAAATTCGAGATCTAGTCTCTTACCGATTTTGAAGAAAATTGTTTTGATTATGGATTTGATCTTGATTTAATCGTCGATTCCCATTAAAGTTAAAGGAAGAAAATGATCAGGTTAATTTTTATACTGAAACAGGTGAGGAGAAGCTGGCATTACCATCCATAACAGTAAACTGGATACGTGGAACAACTTAGTGAAGACAATTTGGAGTCACAGAAAACAATTCACAGGCTAAAATAATTAATTCCTTTCAATGGCTAACCGAAAAGACGAGGACAGCATAGCAAACGCAGTTACAGCGGTAGCAGCTGCTATGGGGCCCCTTTGACACATAAGAATACACCGGTAATGGAAATAGCACATGGTAACTGGCAGGAACTCCCCATCACTTTTTTCACCTGGGCCCAAGAACATGTCATATATGTGGTGACAGCAACAACATCCCATTGGGGAACATAGTGGTTCAGCTGGCAGGGCCATAGTTATAGGGGGTGCAGTGGTAGCCAGGGCTGCCGTCAATCATCGATTAACCGTTTCAGGGCCCCATGCAGCTAAATCAAATGGGGCCCCCATCCATTACTAATTCCTATTTTTAATATCACTGGGCCCCTTTTTGATTAGGGTCTCTGACAGAAGTACTGCCCTATTGGCACCCCTGGCACCCCTTTTACAAATGCTGTAAATGTGAGCTAAGACCTCGAGCCTTCCTAAGAAGACGGGCAAGAATCGGGTAGTGCTTGAGAAATTTCTGCCTATACGAGAGCGCTTGCCCCTCCATGATCACTGCGGCATCCAAATAACGGGGTTCAGAGCCAGCTCTAATCCCTGCTCAGTCAGTGGGCTCAGTCAGGCCGCTCCATACATCCTTCCTATTGCCATGAAGTACTAAAAAATCATAGTGCATTAAGGGATTAAAGAGTTATGAATAAATTAAATTTGATTATTATCTTCCAGTTTACTCTCTGTAGCTGAGATTTTACATATGGAAGTAGACGAATTTAACTTGAACGTGATATCACAGCTTTTCATATTATCTGCCTTCATCTGTAAACAAAGACCATTGAAAAGCTTTGAAAAAGTTGAGATAACATTCTGTGCCGTGATATCATGGTGCATTATCTGTCCAGTTTATCTTGGTTATATCTCTACATGTACTGCATCAGGCAGTTATCTATTTTGCTACTTTACCTAGATGTTAGAGATATGGTAGATGATGAACATTTTTCTAGATATAGTACTCTACTTATCCATTATTGCCAGGTATGGTCTTGAATTATGGATCATGCTATGTCTTGTGTGTATGCAATTGCACTGATGCACTTAATTTTTTTTGATTCTGAACAGTTTGTCTAATTGCTAGTTGATACTTAAGGTGGAAAAAATATATTTATTTCTATTGTTTTATGTTTTTTAACTCCTTAACGACCGCCCACCGTCTTTTGACGGTGGGCATTTCAGGTCATTCGTCTGCAGCGAGGTCTTTAGACGTCGCTGCAGACATTGGAGTTTGCGGCGCCCGGCGCCGCAATTGCGCTGGGATCGGGGCTGTACTACACAGCCGATGCTTTAACCCTTTGATTGCTGCGGTGCATTACCGCAGCGCAATCAAAGGGTTCCCCTGCTCTGTTGGGTGATCGGAACACCCGGTCACCCGACAGAGCTCAGGGAACGGCTGAACAGTCAGCTCTGGGGACCTAGCGTGGCCCCAGAGCTGTCTGTGTAAGAAGCCAGTGAATGGGACGCACTGTGTGCTGTCCTAATCCCTGCCTGTGTCGGACTGACACAGATTATAATGTATTAGCATATATTAATATGCTAATACATTACTAAGTGTAAAAAAAAAAAAAAAAAAAATGTAAAACAGTTCTCCCTTCATGGGAGTAAAAAAAAAAGTACAAAAAAAAACATAAAAAGTGTAAAAAAAAAAAAGAATAAAAAAATAAATAATAAAAAAAAAATATTTAATAAAAAAATAATTGTACATAAATTACACGCACAAAAAACCACACATATTTGGTATCTACACGACCGTAATAACCTGTAGAATTAATGTAACAGGTTATTAAGTGTGAAATGTGAATGGTGTAAAAAAGAAATTAATATTTTATCTTTTTTTCTTACAGTGATTTAAGGAACAACCATACTGCTTCACCTACCAAAACCTCTATTGACTACAGGCACCACTTGTTTTGTGTCAATCCACTGTCTGGTACTATTATCATGATTAGAGAATCTAATTGGTTAGAGAATCTATAATTAGAGAATCTACAATTATAAACATGGATACATAAATTACTTATCTGAGCCTTAAGAGGTTCATTTAAAACCTGGGGAGGATTTAAGCATTCGAAGATGTGAAAGAGTGAATTCAACACATCTTATCTTCCTGAAAGTACATTAATGGGTTTTAGGAAACCCTTGTACTGGGGGAGGGTGGGGAGACTGTGCTAAAATGAAAACAAAACAAAACAAATGTGATTCACTTCTACAGCTGCTGTTATTCCATTGTCACAATAGCTCCAGTGTTCTCTGCTGTCTCGCAGCAGTGACATCATGTTCATTACCTTTATGACTAAGCAGTCAGTCACTAGCCTCAGCTGTCTTTGCTCGCAGGTACAGCATGTGACCACTGAAGTCAGTGATTGACTGCGTGGTCACCTAATTAACATGCATGGTGTCACTGATAGGGGAACATTATGATTCAGGAATGGTAACGGCTGTAAATGTAAGCATATAGGGCGACATGTCCCAAAAGTGGCGTCCGTACGCCAGTTTGAATGTGGCATAAAGTATCGTACACTCACAATGTATTTCCTAATTTGTTTTGCGCTTATTTTGTAAAGTGGTTGTATTTGTGTCTGTTGGATTGTTTTAGGTGTTGCACCTTTTTCGGCAAGTGTGTTGCTTGTGGCACCTGTTTGGGCGTTACGGCTTGTATGCTTCAAAATTCGGCGCATTCGTTAGTTCTATGCATTTGTTAACGCCACGTATATTTGTTTTGGAGTGCATGTTGTCTTCGCCGCATTTTTTGGCATTTGAGCAGAGTTGGGAGCAACATTCAACATCAGAGTGCACACAGTAGGCGTACGATCTACAACTTCAACCAGTAGCCAGAAATAAGTACCGGATGACGTTCTGCAATGAACCCCAGAGCAATAAATAAAAAGGGGGCGCATTTGCACAGCGCCAGGTAATGCACTCAAATTTTTGCACACATTACTACGCAGAACTTGTCGTTAGAGATGGGCGAATTTCTAAAAAATTCGATTCGCTGACTTCGCCGAATTTCCCGCCAAAATTCTTTTTGTCTCGAATTAATTCGGGACGAATCATGTTAAAAAACAGCTATTTCCTGGCTGCAGAGAGCCTGTAGGGTGCTGTAGAACATTGTGCAGAGCGAGCTTGGTTTGGTCTTCATACAATGCTGTGTTTTAGTATGACACGCACATGACTGCCGCTACTCTTAGAATCGCTTCACTCTTCTATTCCCTGGGCACTTACGGGGGCAAAACTGACCAAAAAACTAAGCGGGAATGCAGCCCGATAAAGTCATGGCAGTGCCAGCTGGAAAAAAACAAGCTGAGGGCTAAGATCCTACAATAGCATCAAAGAACACAATAGTAGGTTCCTGGAGCCACCACAGGTCGCAGCACAGTAAGGGGACGTCACAGCAGGGGTCACCCTGTGAGGCCAAAGCTTCCGGTGTCATCTAGCAGCCATGTGTTGACCACACACTAGGTCATACACTTTCTCCCAGATGACATCTGACAACCCCAGCCAAGAGTCGATGGGTTTGTCAGACACAACCCTTAGTTGGCATGGCCTGGGAGCAGGTGAGGAGGCCTCACCTATACTCAACCCACCTCTGTCCCGTTCGCTTCCCACACCTAGAGAACTACTATGTGCTGCGCCACTATACAGTGAGGACAAAATATTTGTGGATAGTGGGCAGCAAAGAGGTGGAGAAGACATCCGCTGTTTTTTGCAGAAGCGGGCAAATAGTGATGAGGAGAGTTGCAATGGGGGGTTATGTTGTGAGTGGTCAGGCTTTCTACAGTGACACCATTGAGGTGGACGGTGGTGCCAGGCAAACACTAATCGATGTAGCCGATCGCACTTGGGAGCCGGGTGAAGCAAGCAAGGCTGGAACAAGGTAAGGTGCCCTAGTTAAACAAGGCATAAAGTGCCCCACAAATGGAAAATTCAGCCCACTCAATGCCTCCTTGTGCCCCCTTTTCTCTCTGGGATGAAGTGGCGCCCTACACGGTCGCCTACCCTCGACTACCCATTGTCCCGGCCTTGGAAGCATTCCGTTTTCTCTACATTAAGTTTTAGGAGATGGGAGGAGAAGAAGGAGGATTTGGACGACAGACAATCTGGGATCTTGGACAGTAGAGAGTTAATGTCTGGGCCGGAGATGTAAAGTTGGATGTCATCAGCATACTGGTGGTTTTGAAAGCCATGTGATGCTATGAGCTGACCCAGACCAACAGTGTACAAGGGCTTCATCATTATCATTGGGAGAAGAGAGCGGCAGCTTGCGTGTCAGGCAGTGGCGGTAGTGTCGCCGGGAATCAGCAGGGTGGCAGCAGTGCGAGGTTGGGAGCCAAACAGCCACGATTTAGACCACCCACTTTGCAGGTCCCAAAAAGTAGTGGCACAGGGGCTCACCGGGTCAGTGGCAGTAACAGTCAGTCAGTGCGGAGCTTTGGTGGTAAAATCGCCTACTTGGCGGTAAGCCCGTTTTTTGACGAGACACCGGAGGAAGGATGAACATAACTATATGTAGAATCTGTGAGCAGAAAGTAATGCGTGACCAGGGACCTAACGTTGGCACCACGTCACTGCATCAACATCATGCAGTGTCACCATATGTGTTTCAGATGTGGTGGTCTATCCTGTCCCAACAGCAGCAGCACCCAGTGGCACACCTCCCATTGCAGGCAGTCAAGGCTTCACCACCTCTGCCGAAGACAACTCCCTCTCTATTACATCATCTACTGGTCCAGATACTCCTGCTTCTCGGCACTCATGGTGCCAGCAGTCGTTCACCGAGATGATTGACAAGAGACAGCACTATGTGTCTAGCCATCCCTAAGTGCAGAAGCTGACCCTGCTCCTGTCGAAGTTGGTGGTACTGCAGTCCTTCCCTTTTTAAGTGCTGGACTCTGCACCATTCAAAGAACTGGCCATGAAACTTGGCATTCACTTCTGCCATTGTTAAGACTCGGGCAGTGGCTCCTCTGGACCACCGCAAGCGGTGGTAGCGGCCACAGCAGGGAGCGGGTTCTAAGTAGGTACCAGTTTTAACCAGAGCCCGCCGCAAGGTAGGATGGACTTTCTGTGGCGGGAGTCCTTCCAGGTCGCTACCCCTGGCATGACTAGCTTGCGGTGGAAGCCGAGGCGTAGCGAGGTACTGAATCGCAAGACGAAACTTGTAGTCAAAGGTCAGGCCAACAGGTCAGGGCAGGCAGCGGAGATTCGAGGTCAGGTAACGTAGCAGAAAGGTCGGGTACACGGGCAGACAGAAACTGATGAACAGGGGGAAATTGATGAACAGGAATAAATATATTAACAGGGGGGAATTTATGAACCGGGGCAAATTGATAAACAGGAATTAATATATTAACAGGGGGAAATTTATGAACAGGGGAAATTGATGAACAGGAATAAATATATTAACAGGGGGAAATTTATCAACGGGGGAAATTGATGAACAAAGAAAAGCCATTAACGATTTTTGATGATCCAAGTGGACAGGAGTATTCCCCTGAGCGAACAACGTCACACACGGGAGGAAATGCTCCGGGTCATGTAAGATTACATTGATTTGTGGCTTTCTCTGTGACAACTGAAAATTAGAACCATTGTGACAGACAATGGAAAGAACATGTTGTCCGCGCTGCGTAGGAGGAGGGCTGAGCCATGCTCCCTACATGGCATACATGTTCAATTTGGTTGTTCAATTCTTACACCCATCTGCAAGACATTCTAAAAATGGCCCGGAAAACTTTGGGATGCACTTCAGCCATTCTTCCCGCCAGCAACCCTCCTTAAGCTGCAAAAGGTGGATTCCGCCTCCATATGTTGGAACAACTCTATGAACAGAGGGAAAAGGAATTTTAAAGATTTAGTGTGATCCAAGTGGACAGGGTACCCCCGTGTAATTTTAAAAGTGGGCCGTGGCAGCTCATGCGTGACACCTGCCGTTTGCTCAGGCCCTTTCATGCGGACATGTTATTTGTCACTCGCCAGGACTACGGGATGAATAACGTCATTCCACTGCTTCATGTTGTCACGGACAGAGGTCGTGGATCCACTGGACCACCGCAAGCGATGGTAATAGCCTTGCCAGGGAGAGGACTCTAAGTAGGTCCCGGTTTTCACCAGAGACGGCCGCAAAGCTGGATGACTTGCTATGGCAGAAGTCTACCAGGTGCTACCCATTACACCGAGGTGTAGCGTGGTACAAAATCATAAGGCAAACTCAGAGTCGGGGACAGGCGTAAAGGTCAGGACAGGCAGCAGTGGTTTGTAGTCAAGGGACGGAGGCAAGAGGTATGGTACACGGATATGACAGACGAGGCTGAAGGAAAAGCTTTCTCTATTGGCTCTAAAGATTATTATTATTATTATTTATTTTATAGTCTTGGAGGCGGATGTGTGAGGAGCCTTTTCCATTATAAATGCAGCTAAAGAATTCCACAGCTTTCAAAATCTGGACATCTAGATACAACTTCAGCAAACTTTTCCTTTATCCCTGTGTTATTTTGTTAATGAAATAAAATGAAGTTTATCAACTTGCTTTCTTAAATCACTTGAAATCTGTGTGGAATTTATTTGTTCCACCGGTAACAGGGGAGGACCTCCAGAAGGACTTGTGTTTTTACTTTCTGTAAGTTGGAAATATGATTCACATTCTTCATACTGAAGAAGTTCATCCAAAATCAGTTTTGCAGCATTTGCTTTTGCTTCTTTTTTGTTTCTGTCCTTTCCGTTTTTGTACTGAATTCCCTCAACAATGGCCCCAGAATCCAAAATAAGCACCTAACACATTAGCTGTAGTTATGGTCTCCTTCAGTTCAAGTTCCATATGATGCATTTGAACAAACTGGTGTAATGCAGAAACTGGATTCAAACCATCATGTTTATACTTCATCGTCCCTGCTGTCCTCCTCAATGGTCTTGGTAGAGGGCTGACCGTGCCAAAAAACCTCCCTGCCATCTACACATCAATACTGCAAGAAGCAGGGGATGTCTCCCCCCTCTTTGTTCCCAAGTAGTGCTGACTGTCCTCAAATTTTTTCGTCCTCGCTGTATGTGGCGCTGAGCCCGCCCCAAATATAGTTCTTGGCTGAGGACCCGAGGGACAGAGGCGGGTTGCGGAAAGGGGACGGGCGCTAAAATGTTCCCGGGGCCCTGCCAACTAAGGTTGTTCTGACGAACCCCCCGAGTTGGTTGGGTTGTCAGATGAAGTTGTGACCTACTCAAAACCATAAGAACCTTGGGTTGTGATCAACACCACAGTGTACTGACACCGAGTTCTGGGTACTGAGTGACCACTGCGAGTTCCCCTTAGGGTGTGTGACCTGGGCCGCTCCGGAAAATTTGTGCACTGCCCTCGCATGGAAGAGGTCATTCTCGTCTGACATCTGGTTTGTTCAAAAATTTACAGATTCCGTTTAATAAAGATATCTGTATATGTTAAATGCACACCCTGTATTTGACTCAAAATGAACCCACTAACAGGCTTGGGTAAACCCTGGATATAAAATGCGCCCAAAAATGACCAGAAAGAATTCACTCGTCTGTGGTATAGAAAAACACCATGTATTTTACTGAGTATAAAAGCACAAACACGCTTAATTAACCCTTGAATATAAATTGCGCTCCAGAAATCAACAGGAAAAATGTCCTCGTCTTTGGCGTTTAACCCCTTACCGCCGGAGCCATTTTTGGCCTTCCTGACAGAGCCCTGGTTTTAAAATTTGACATGTGTCACTTTATGTGAGAATAACTTTTTGACACTTTTACCTATCCAAGTGATTCAGAGATTGTTTTCTCGTGACACATTGGGGCAGATTTATCAAAGCAGTTGCACCACAATTCTGGCTCCATTTGCACCAGAAACCAGCTTTTCGCCACATTTACTATGTGTTTTAGACAGTTTCAGACGCTTCTGCGCCTCGTCCGTCAAAAGGGATGTGTCCTTGTAAAAGGGGCGTGGTTTCGCGGGGAAAGGGGCGTGGATTAAGTGCGACAAAAAATGCGCCTAGATTTTGTCGTCGTTTCTGGTGTGAAAGTAAGACAACTTAATTGTGGTACAAAGTTAGACTAGACAGTTCTAACCTGCACCAGATTTATCAACACTATGATAAATGTGGCGCATTATATAACTGTCTAGTCGTACTTTACACTGTCTAAAACGTAAGACACTATTAATAAATCTGCCAAATTGTGCTTTAAGTTAGTCATACATTTTGGTCCAAAAAGTCCTTTTTTATTTGTAAAAATATAAAAATATCATGAAAATTTGCAAAATTTGCAATTTTGAAAGTTCAAAAATTTCTGCGTGTAAGACAAATAGTTATTGCATTCAAAATAGTTTATAACTAGCATCTACCATACGTCTACTGTAGGTTAGCATAATTTTTTAATTTTTTTCTTTTTTTTTTGTACCACATTAAGGGGCTTAGAAATATAGTAGTAATTTTTCACATTTTCAAGAACAATTGCAAAATAGATTTTTTTAGGGACCAGCACAGTTCTGATGTGGCTTTGAGGGTCCTATATGTAAGATATCCCAATAAATGACCCTATCTAAGAAACTACACCCCTAAAAGTATTTAAAAAAGCATTTAAGAAGTTTGTTGACACTTTAGATATTTCACAGAAATTAAAGCAAAGTGTAGGTGAAATTTCAAAATTTCACTTTTTTTGCAGATTCTCAATTTTTATTCATTTTTCACTGCAACACAGTAGATATGACCAGGTAAATGCAGCTTAATATCGATTCCTCAGATTCTGACGTTTTCAGAGATATCCCATATGTGGCCCTAGTGCGCAATTTGGTTCAACCACAAGCCTCAGAATCTGAGGAGCACCTACTGGACTCTGGGGTCTCATTTTAATTACAATTTTATTTAGGCGCCATTTCAGGTTTGCGGACACCCTAAGGTGCAAAAACATAATAAACTCCACTAAAAAGACCCCATATTGGAACCTCCACCCCTTACGGAATATATCCAGAGGTGCAATGACTATATCGACCAAACAGGTGTTTCACAAATTTTTTTAGTGTTCGGCTCTGAAAATAAAAAAAATATATATTTTTTCCAATAATCTGCAATTTTAGCTGAAAATGTTTAATTTTTACAAGGAATCCTGGAAAAAAAACTACCCAAATTGTGTTACGTAATTTCTTCCAAGTTTGGCAATACCCTACATGTGGGTGTAAACTGCTGTCTGGGCGCATGTCAGGACATATAAGGGAGGGAGTGTTATTTGGCTTTTGGAGCACAGATTTTGGTGGGGCCATGTCACATCTGCAAAGCCCCCAAAGTACTAGAACAGGTGAAATCTTCCAGAAGTTGCCCTATTTTGGATTCAGCACCGTTCAGGGATCTCATCTAATGGTGTATTTTGCATTTTGGGTGCACAGGTGTTCCGTAGTTTTTTTTTAGCATTGGGCCATGAAAATGGGGTGGGGGGGGAATGTAGTTCCGCCATTGTTTTTGGGCTTCATTTTTACAATATTCATCATACGGGATAAATGACAGGATAACTTTACTATGGGGTCGGTACAATTGCAGTTATATAAATTTTATATAATTTTTTATGTCTTATTACTTTTACACAATAGAAGTGAGTTTATAAAAAGTAGCGTTTTTATGTTGTCCTATTCTGACAGCCATAGCTTTTTTAATTTTTTGTATATGAAGCTGATTGTGGGCTTGTTTTTTACAAGATGAGTTGATGTTTTTTATTAGTACTATTATGGGGTGCATGTGATGCTTTGATCACTTTTTATTAAGTTTTTTGTGAGGCATTTTGTACAAAATACAGCAATCCTGGTAGTGTTTTTTATTTTTATTTTTTACAGCGGTCATTGTGTGGTATAAGTGACATACTAGTTTTACTCAGCAGGTTGATACGATTACAGCAATACCAAATTTGTATATATTTTAATGTTTTACTGCTTTTACACAATAAAAACACTTTTATTTGAAAAGGAAACCACGTTTTTTGTGTCACCATAGTCTGAGAGCCATAACTTTTTTATTTTTCTGTTTATGGAGCTGTATAGGGACATTTTTTTGTGGGATGAGTTGACGTTTTTATTGGTATCATATTTGGGGAGACAAGAGTTTTTTGGGAGACAGGGTGAAGAAAATACTGCAATCCTAGCAGTGTTTTTTATTTTTATTATTAATAGTGTTTACCGTACAGTATCCGTGATAAGTTAGTTTTACTCTGTGGGTTGAGACGATTATGGTGATACCAAAATTATATAGTTTTTTATGTGGAAGTACAATTTTTATTTTTTATTTTTTTAAGTGTTTTTATTGTGTAAAACAATATTTATGCATCGCTATCTTCTAATAGCCATAACTTTTTAATTTTTCCGTATACAGAGCTGTGTAAGGACTTTTTTTTGCGGAATGAACTGACGTTTTAATTGGCACCACTTTGATGTTGATATGAGTTTTTGATGACTTTTTACTCCATTTTATGTGCTGCGGGATGAACAAAAATCGCAATTCTGTGACTTTTTTTTTTTTTTTATGGCGTTCACCGTACGGGCTAATTAACATGACAGATAGATATAGGGTGGGTCGTTATGCACGCGGCGATACAAAATATGGGTATTTATTTTTTATCTTTTTGGGGGCGATTGGCGTTTGTAAAGGGGAAAAGGGCGGTGTAAGTGTTTTTGTTTTATTTTTTGTGTTTTACTTTTTTACACTTTTTTTTTTTACTTTTTCATACTTATTTCACTTTTCCCCCCCAGGTGAATTGTATGAACGATCGTCAGATCGTTCATACAATAGGAGATCAGCACATAGCTTATAGCTGTGTACTGTTCTCCATGGCAACTGTCAGTCACGCTGCCCACAATGCATTGTGGGCATCGTGACATCACCAGACAACCCGGATGCTGTCATTCAGCGTCCGGACTGTCTCGCAGGGAGACCAGTAGCGGCGCAGAGCGCCGTTACTGCGCCGGATCGCGAGCAGCAGGAGCTCACTCCTGCTGCCCGCAGCTGCGATGTCGCGACCACGATGTCGCGACATCGAGGGGTTAATCCCCCGCGGTCGGAGTGAGCTCCGGCCGTGGGGGATGTGGCATGATGCCAGCGGTAATATACCGCTTGTTCCATTCCGCGATCTTGCGCGCTCTGCTTGTGAGCGCACAAGATCGCCATGATGTACCCATACGTCAATTTGCGGGAACCCCTACCTGACCTTGACATATGGGTATGTCTAATGTCGGTAAGGGGTTAAAAACACCGTATATTTTACTGAATATAAAAGCACAAACACGCTTAATTAACCCTTGAATATAAATTACGACCCAGAAATGACCAGATGGAATTAAAATTTATGTGGGGCAGAATTAGATCCACCCTGGACTTGAATTACAATACCCCACAAACTGAATCAAAATTATAACGGAAGAGGAGCAGTCTCTGATAAAAGCAGTAACTCCCGCCCCCAAATCGCTGTTAAAAGCTATTTCCTTTGTGTGAGATCTATGCTGCTGCCGCCTATGTCAGGGCACAACGAGAGGAATGTGAGGAGCGAGCATGGCGTCTGTACTTATAGTGCTGTGACGTTACAGAAGCCCGCCGGTCTCTGATTGGCTTGATGTCTGCACATGTCATTTAGGGTCTTCCTTTCGTCTTCCCAGAGTTCTCTTCTCCATGTCACTCCATGTGCTTGCGGCCATTTTAACAATACAAAGCACACTTCATTCCCGCGAATTACCCCAAACTTCTATTTCGTGCAGAACCGAAGTTTTCCTGAAATTCTAAACGAATTCCACTTCGTTAGAATCAATACGCCCATCTCTACTTGTCGTCTACGGATGACAAAAGTTCAGACAACGCAAATTTGACGCCAACAGCCGGGAAACAAGGCGCACATTCACGCATGACAAAATGCCACAATGCGCCTAAAATCACACATAGAAAACAGCCGACAGTGTAAGCCCCATACAAATGTGGTGCACATGTACGGCTAAAAAAAAAGCACATACAGCCACACAAAAGATGGTGTACAATGCGGCGACAACCACCGTACACTTGGAGTACACTACAAAATCGGGAGACACGTACGCCAAAAAAACAACGTTGTCTTGTTGGGACATGTCGCCCATAATCTTTATTTTTTTTACCATGGTTACAACCAGTACAGAAGTTTTGTGAAATGGCAGAAAACTCCTTTAAATCCCAAGTAGTGTTAACTTTTCTCATGTTCTTGATCTAAGTCATGGAATGGTGTACAAATAGTAGCCTACTATTTCTCCACTAAGATCTTGCTTCTTCTGCTGCGGCTCCTGGCCTAATATTTCTCTTATTAATAATAAGTTATTATCTGATATCTGTGGTTTTTAGACACAGGAGCTTCACTCAGTTTTATGTCTTTTGAATGTTTTGTGTATTTCTGAGGGGTGGTGAGTTCACAAGAGCATCTGTTTTTAAGGTGGTGTTGTATATGCCAGCCGTTAGTTTTAGCTAGGCATTACGCTTTGAAATTCTAAATAAAAAACACACAGAACCATTGATGATATGTATCTGTAATAATAATGTTTTATTCTGTGCTTAGAGCAAAGAAAGCACACAAGAAGTGTGCATATTGTAAGGGATTAGGTAGCGGGGTGGTCGTCTCCTGGGTAGACGGGCACGGGTCAGCGGGCACAGAAGTCCAGACGACAGCAGAAGTTTGTTTAAAACTGACCGCAGCCAGTTTTATTGTCAGTTTGTGGTATAGAATAAAACAAAACAAATCCTATGCCTGTCCGGCTCTATCTAAACATTAGGAATACCTCTCTATCACAGTGCTGGCCTAATACCAGTCACCATATCATAACAGCAAGATCATACCACAAGAACGTTCTCTCACAGGCTCTTGGCAGATAACCTGTTCCCAGGCTGAGAGACTGTGTGTCTGCAGCTCTGGCCTTATATAAGGCGGATACACCTGGGCCTAATTAGACAGCCCAAGACCCGGACTGTCCAGGTGGAGTGTGGCCCACCCTCGCTATCCCCACTCCAGCAAACCCGCCCTTGCAAATGGGTTTTACTCAACCCGAAATCAGAGATCTCTTAGATCTCTGACAGTTCTAATTCTGGTTGCTGTTTACCTGGCAGACCTTAGAACTGGCAGATTCCCTTTCCCCTCTTTACCAGCCCAGAACTTTTTTACAATATAAAATATAACTAAGTGGTACCCCCTCACATTTTTTCAAATATTGTATTATATCTTTTCATGGGACAACACGGAAGATATTACAATGTAAAATAGTCGGTGAACAGCTTGTATAACAATGTAAAATTGGTGCCCTCAAAATAACTTAACACCGAGTCATCAATGTCTAAACCTCTGTCAACAAAAAGGAGTACACCCCTAAATGAAAATGGACAAATTGTGCCTAAAGTGTCAAAAATTTTGTGTGGCCACCATTTTTTCCCAGTCTGCCTTAGCTCTCTTGGGATGGAGTTCACGGTTGCAACCTGGAACCCCTTTTCCCACCCCTCCTGCGGCAATTCGAGCGGTGGATGCTGACCCTTTGTTTTCCTTCCACCTTCCTTTTGAGGTGCCCCAAGATCCCAAATGGGGTTTAGGTTGGAGACAGTTTGGGCTATCCAGCCCCTTTACCTCTCTTCTGTAGAAAGACGTGGTCATTTTGGGTTTTGTTTTTGGGGTTGTCTCATGATGAAAAATGCCTTTCGGCCCGTTTCTAAAGGGGGGGGGATCTGCTCTGCTTCAGCATTCACAGTACATTTGATATTTATGGTTCCTTCAAAGAACTGTAGCTCCCACGCCCGCACACTTTAAGCAGCCCCAAAACCAAGAAAAAAAACCCACCACCATGCTTGACTGTAGGCAAGACACACTTGTCTCTGTAATCCTCACTTGGTTGCTGCCACACATACTTGACACTATCTAAGCCAAGTTAATCTTGGTCTTATCAGACCACAGGACATGGTTTCAGTAATCCATATCCTTAGTTTGCCTGTATTCAGCAAACTGTTTGCAAGCTTTCTTGTGTATCTACTTTAGAAGAGGCTTCCACCTGGGAAGATAGCCCTGCAGACCAATTTTATGCAGTGTTTGGCATATGGACAGAGCACTGACAGGCTGACTCACTACTACTTTAACCTTTGCAACAATGCTGGAAGCACTCATACATCTATTTTGAATTGAAATTCTTTGGACATGACAGTGCACATGCACTCAACTTCTTTAGTCGATCATGGCAAGGACTGTTCTGAGTGGAACCTGTCTTGTTAAACTGCTGTATGATCTTGCCCACTGTGCTACAGCTCAGTTTCGAGGTGTTAGCAATCTTCTTATAGTCTAGGCCATCTTTATGTAGAGCAACACTTCTTTTTTTCAGATTCTCAGACAGTTTTTTGCTGTGAGGTACCATGTTGAACTTCCAGTGACCAGAATGAGAGAGTGTGAAAGTTTTAACACCAAATGTAACACACCTGCTCCCCTTTCACACCTGAGATCTTATAACACTAATGAGTCTCATGACACTGAAAATGGCATATTAGGCACAATTTGTCCTTTTTTTACTTACTCACTCTTGTTGCCAGCAGTTTAGACATTGATGTCTGTGTATTTAGTTATTTTGAGGGAACATCAAATTTACACTGTTATACAAGCTGTACATTGACTACTTTACATTGTATCAAAGTGTCAAATCTTCAGTGTTGTCCCATAAAAAGAAAGATATAGCACAATACTTACAAAGTAGTAAGGGAGGGGTCACTGTTGTGGGATACTGTTTTAAAAATATATTTAAAATATATTTTAATAAAATATATATATATATATATATATATATATAAATATATATATATATATATATATGTCTTTTTGTCTGAAGTTTAGTCTTTAACAAGTGAAATGCATGCTCAATTGGGTGGAGATTAGGTGACTGACTTGGCCATTCAAGAATATTCCACTTATTGAGTTTTGGACAATTGTCCATCTGCATTATGAAACACCAACCAATCAGTTTGGCTTCATTTGGCTGGATCTGAGCACACAGTATCTCTCGGAATAACTCAGAATTCATCTGGCTGCTTCTGTCCTGTGTCACATCATCAATAAACCAGTGCCACTGCCAGCCATGCATGCCGAAGCTATTACACTGCCTCCGCTGTGTTTTATAGATGATTTGGTATGTTTTTCATCATGAGTTGTGCCATGCCTTCACCATACTTCTTTCTTTCCATCATTCTGGTAAAGGTTGATCTTGGTTTCATCTGTCCAAAAGAATATTCTTCCAGAACTGTGCAGGCTTTTTTAGATGTTTTTTAGCCAACATAGCTTTTTTATTCTTGAGGCTTATGAGTGGCTTGCACCATGCAGTGAACCCTCTGTATTCACTTTCATGCAGTCTTGTCTTTATGGCAGATTTGGATAATGATACGATCCCATCCTAGAGAGTATTCAGTGACGTATTGTGTGCTCACATACAGCCAAATTCAGCCAAACTGATTGGTTGCTGTTTCATAACACAGATGGACAATGACCCAAAACATAATGCTAAAGCAACCAAGTAGTGTATTAAAGCAAATAAGTGGAATATTCTTGAATGCCCAAGACAGTCACCTGACGTCAACCCAATTGAGCATGCATTTCACTTGTTAATGACTAAATCTCAGGCAGAAAGGCCCACAAACAAACAGCAACTGAAAACCGCTGCAGTAAAGGACTGGCAGAGCAATAAAAAGGAGGAAACACAATGTCTGGTGATGTCCATGAGTTCAAAACTTCTGGCAATCATTGCCAACAAAAGGTTTTCCTAAACCCTTGATCCAATTTTAATGTAGATACCCTCAAATGAAAGCTGAAAGCCTGGACTTTATGTCCATGTCCATCATATAACTATAACTTGAATATTTTTAAGCAAACAGGTACAAAACAGTATATATATAAGTTGTAATTTTAGAATGCTGGGTTAGTACGCCATAATTTTTTTGCTTTTATTGTATTGTAGTAGGATCCCTACAACATTAATACACTTTTTGTATATTTCCTCACTTTTGGCTAATTAGGGCTTGTACAGGTCCATCATTTCAATAAAGCAGAAAAACAGATGCCAATCATTGGAAGTCCAATTACGAAAATGTAAGACTTTTCTGCTGATGCAACTTTTTTGGCAGAGATGCAGTGACCATCTGTGTGCTCTGGAGCTCCATACGCAAAAAGGTTTGATAAACTGTTGTTTTAGACACACGTCTGGTTGCCACCCAATACATATTAGCAGTCAGCTGCTACACTGTTGTGTTTTGATCCATCTTAATGAACCTTCAAAGCCATCAATTACCTCATGCATGCGGTGTCCTGTAGTTTTCACAGGGTTTATTCACAATGTTGTCCCTTGTCCACTCATAATACAGCTTCATTACAACAGCATGCACTCACAAACTGCACCAGTGCAGAAATCTGCCGCCCAAAAGCCAATAGTCAGCCCTTTTTGCGAATCTGACAAATTGCACATTTTACCCTTGACACCAATGAGGGATATGTATGCACACAGTTTAAAACATACCCAACAGGCCAGCTCACCAAATGTGACTTCCTTCATAAACCATGCACTACCACTATCACAAATAACAAATTAGGTTGTATAAAATGATTGGAAACTGTTGCTTTCCTGGCCCTTACTTCACTTTTTCCTCTTTTTTTTTTTTTTTACCCTATCATAACTGTTATCACTTTGCTTGGTTTTTAAATCAGTATTACAGCACTTTTCTTCATGTGTTCTTGTGTTTTGAATTGTAATTGTATTATATTCTGCGATTTAACCATTTGATAATCTACACTTTTCATAAATTGTGCACAACATCAATGATTATGAAAAACAAAACTCTATTTTGACTTTAGTAAACTAAACAAAAAATATTTAAAAACTAATACACCTATACTATGTGACACGATGGTTGTTGATCTTAATGATTTAATTGTATTTCATGACACCCCTTCTGAAAAGAACCTAAGGCTATGTCTACATAGCAGTGTGAAAATACTATGCAGAATCCGACGGCGATTTCACATCGCTGGACCACGCGGCACCGCCGTTTTTTTCTTTGCCAAAAACGTGGTAAGATTTCAAATTCCCGGCGGCCAGTACCTTGGGGCTATGGGAATCTGACAGCGATCCAGCGGCGTATACAACATGTTTTATATATTTTTGAGGTTTAGGAAACCCTCATTAAAAAAATTGTGCTGTGTAGACTATAACACAGATTTTCTATGAGGGATACACAGCATTGGGCACGGTCGTATTTTCAACAGATTCAAAATACTGAATCCACTCTAAAACCGACCAAAATCCAGTGCTGTGTAGACAGAGCCTAAGGGTATATTTCTTCATTGTGGTTATTGTTGGAAAATTGCTTCAAAATTAAACCTAAAAAAAAAGTTTTAATTGAATGTCGTGACTGATGGCATGAGTTTTACTATTGAAAGATGTAGATTACATTTGTTTAACTAGTAACAACATCACAGGCAAATACCACATCATGAAACTGCATGTAGGTTCTTCACATGCAGTTTTGATGCTGTTTTAACAACACCAGAACTGTACCATGTGAATATCTCCTAAGAAATGACCTTTCACTTAATATTTTAAGGTTGAAGCTAAATTCCTGTTTGCAGAAGATAAAATATACATGCACATTTTTCTTGACACATCCCGATTTACTTTTATTCAGATTTTAAATAGTAGAAATGAAACAGTAAATTGGCAAATCACTTTGAGGTCTTCATATCAAAGGCTTGTAAAGACACGCATCAATGTTTTTTTTTTTCAATTTCAAAGCTATGACAGCATCAAATGTATGAAATGTGTTTCAACAATCAGACTATTTGCTGTGATGTTAATGCTGGCTCTGGCTTAGTAAATGTTTTGATCCATTAAACACTAAAAATAAATTTAATACATGCTTTTAAACTGTTGTTTTATATTTTTATTTTTATTCTATAACAGACTGATGAGTGCAATGTAAAACTCATGACAGCATCTAAATCTCAAAGTCCAAGTCTGTCATTTGAATCAAAGAAGAAAAGCACTGAAGTCGCATTTAGTTACAGTTGTGAAATAATCCTGCAAGTCCGCTGCCTTGGGATAACCTTTGACTCATCTCTGTCTTTCAAGCCACACATCCAAGCCTTTACCTCAGTCTGACGCCTGAAACTGAAAAATATTTCTCAAATCCCCTCATTCCTTATCTTTGATACTACAAAATTGCTAGCACATGTTCTTGTCATCTCCTGCCCAGACTATTGTAACATCTTCCTCTGTGGCCTCTCATCTAGTATTCCTTCATACATCTCTGCTTTAATCTCCAGATACCTCACCTCAAGCAATCTCCACTCCTCACATGATGTTCTTCTGTGCTCTCTCAGTTTCAACTCCTTACAAAACTGTCTGTCATACTCAGGAACTTAGTACCCCAACACATTAGACTCTCCTCCACTGTCAATAGTTTCAAAAGCAACTTGAAAACCCATCTCTTCAGGATAGCCTATAACCCACAATAATCCTGCCCCTACTACATCACCCCACACACATGTCTGTCTCTTGCCTCTTGTTTCAGTTCTCTTTCCTTGTAGATTGCAAAACCCAGCAACTTCTTCACACGCTCACGCATGAGGAGTTCTCTTTTAAACTTCCTTCTTGTGCTGCCTGCTCTTCCATGTAGTCCCCCACTACTTGCCTCAGGTCTCCTGCTGACGATCCTAGCTGCTTCCTGGTTCAATGCCTCTTCCTGTAATTCCTAATTGACCTGGAAGTGGGGACCTTTCCCCGAATTCTCACGGTTTTCTCTGCTTCAACACTTAGCTAGAACTATATACAAGTCCACCTGAACATTGGACATGTTGTCTGATAGCCAGAGGAATCTTGTTCCTCTGATCTTCCCTGCCCTCCTCTGAGGGGCACACTTCTCTCTCCTCTCACTATCACTGCTCAACCTTGTAGCTGTCACAGGTGAACTGCCTACCTGCTGCAGCAGCTTCTCCCAAGCTCACTAGCAGTCCCACTTCTCTCTGTGCTCAGGTCCTCCCCTAGAGCTTGCTAATTGGCTGTCCAGCCGACTGTCACTAGCTACACAGGCCCAACACTGTCTGCCTGAGCAATTAACTTGCCATCCTTGCCATAATCTAGATACCTCTTACCCCAATTTCCCATGGCAACCCACTGTGCCACCACTCAAACACAAGTGCAGCCCCTTACAATTTCATATCTCAAAAAAATTGGAATAAAAAGTAATAAAAAAGTCACATCTATCCCAAAATGGTACTAATAAAAACTACACTTCAGCCCACACTTTCTGCGTCAAATTTTTTTCTTCCTATTTTCCTCCTCTAAAACCTAGGTGCATCATATAGTCCAAAAAAATGGTTATTGTGCCAGCATTTTGGCACAATTTGTGCCAAAAATAATGTTCCCATTTGTTATGTGTTTTAGGCAGTTTGTAGACACTTCTGCACTTTGACAAAAGGGGTGTGGCTTCATATAAAATGTAGTGAGACATAGGGTATGTTCACTCGGCTTATTTTGCCGCATATTTCAGTGTGCATTTCGACACATATTGCGTTTTATACACAGCAAAATGTGCGCCACAATAACAGTAATTCATAGCTCTCATAGATTATTGACATGCTGACAGTGCTCCCAGTGCTTTGGAACTACGTGCTTATCAGCGTGTGCTTCCAAAACACCCAGTGTATTGCAGCACGTACTATATGCGCCCGAGCACGCCGTGTGAACATACCCTTAGGGGTGACGCTATGTGCCAAAATTTTGCGGTAGTTGGTGAGATGTAAGTAAGCCAACATAAAAGTGGTATAAAGTTAGACTAGACAGTTTTAACCTGTGCCAGATTTATGAACACTATGATAAATGTGTCACATTGTAAGACTATCTAATCTAACTTAAAACTGTCTTACAGTTAGACACTATTGATAAATGTGCCCCATAGTTTACAGCTTTTCATTCAACTGCTTTAGAGGGTGAACCTGCAATGGTGTTATGCTTTATGTGTGGTGAACTTGCGCATGTGTATCCCATTTCTCATCCTGCTCAGACGATTTGGCCCATGCCATATTCCACACTTTACTCAATAGAGATCTATGGGAAGCTTTACTATGCCACACATCTTCCACTCTTTCTCAAAGATACCGGTTTCGTGCATTTATCTTTTTTCTTTCTTAGTAGCTAAACAAATTAATGTTTACCTGAAGAAAACTCACTCACTTTGCTAATTCGAAAACCAATTAACAGCGTCCCAGTATCCTGATGCTCAGGATAGTTCATTTCTATTTACTCCTATTATTGCCAGCCTTTAACTTGGGCAACCATGCAATACAAACAACCTCCTCATTTCTTCCCTTACTGATTCTACCCTCTTCCCATTCCTCCTTATTTTCTTCTTCTCCATTTCTTCTTCTTACTTCTCGTTCTTTCATTGATTTTGTTATCTAGTGCAATATACTATAACACTTTTCTTTTGATGTTTCTGTGTTTACCCAAAATTCAATATATTATTTAAAAATAAACTGAAACATTACTTACTGCATACTAAAGTCCAGGTGTAGTTATTTTTCCAATATTATTTCATGAAATGATTAATTCAATACTATATACTGGTTAAACAATACTAAAATAAGAGGCACCAAAATCATATATTTTCACTGCAATAAAATATACAACTAGAAAGGGCAGAACATTTTTTTGTTTCTTATTGACAATGGTTATATTTAGAGATGGGCTAATTTCTCAAAAATTCAGTTCGCTGAGGTTGCCGAATTTTTCGTCAAAATCCGTTTCGTTCCGAATTACTTCAGGACAAATTGCGTTAAAAAACAGCTATTTCCTGGCTGCACAGAGCCTGTAGGGTGCTGTAGAACATTTTGCCATGCTTAAATATGCAGAGGGAGCTTGGTTTGGTTTTCATACAATGCTGTGTTTTAGTATGACACACAGATGACTGCCGCCGCTCTTAGAATCGCTTCACTCTAAAATTCCCTGGGCACTTACGGGGGCAAAACTGACCAAAAAACTGACGCGGGAATGCAGCCTGATAAAGTCATGGCAGCGCCAGCTGGAAAAAAGACGCTGAGGGCTAAGATCCTACCATAGCGTCAAAGAACTCAGTAGTAGGTAACTGGAGCCGCCACAGTTCGCAGTACAGTAAGGTGACATCACAGCAGGGGTCACTCCATGAGGCCAAAGCTTTAAACAGTCACAAAATATGACAGAACCTGTCCTGTTAAATGCTGAAACATGTAGAGGCTCCCCCGAATGAGTAAAGAGGGTGTCGGCAGTAATTTTGCATTGACGTCTCTGAACATTTTGCCCTTCCTTTCATCCGTCAGTGTCCGCTTTCAATCGGTCAATAATAGATCAGCAATGCTAAGGCCAAAAACAAGAATTGATCCAAAACAGAGATGACCAGTAAATGGGATATTTGCATGTCTTCTGTGTTCTGTATCCACTCCTGGTTTTGGCTAGACAATCCTGATCCTTCCCATTCCTTCTGACAGGTGAAAAGAAGGGGCAAACTAAACATAGTGGCAACATCATAGAGTAGTGATGGTGGAAATGGCATTAGGAAACCACAGGGTGTTCCAGTGAGACAGCGGTCACTTGGCAGCAGCATGAGTAGGCCACAGAGTGGCACAATGACAAATTCTGGAGGTGGCAGCAACATCAGGAGCCCACAAAGTGGCACAATGACAAAGTGTGGAAATGATGTCATCAACAGGGGCAGCATGAGGTCAGACAGTAGCATAATGACAGCGTGGGGAGGTGGGGACAACAAGCATAGGCCACAGATTGGCACAATGACCGAGTGTGGAGGTCACGGCAGGAGCCACAGCAGCAGCATGAGGTCAGAGAGTGGCACAATGACATTCTGGAGGTGGTAAAAACAGGAGTAGGCCACAGAGTGGCACAATGACCGAGTGTGTAGGTCACGGCAGCAGCCACAGCAGCAGCATCAGGTCAGAGAGTGGCACAATGACACAGTGTGGAGGTCACGGCATCAACAGCAGCAGCATGAGGTCAGACAGTAGCACAATGACAGAGTGTGGAGGCCACGGCAACAACTGCAGCAGCATGAGGTCATAGAGTGGCACAATGACACAGTGTGGAGGTGACTGCAGCAGCAACAACACCAGCAGCAGCATGAGGTCAGAGAGTGGTACAATGACACAGTGTGGAGGTCACGGCAACAGCAGCAGCAGCATGAGGTCATAGAGTGGTACAATGACAGAGTGTGGAGGTGGGTGGCAATACCAGTCCCTGGTAAAGATGGTGGTAGGCAGATGGAGAAACTGGCAGCAGATGTGTGGCATCAGGCGGGTGGTGGCATCAGAATAGTGGCTGAGGCAGGTAGTTTGAACCCAGACTCATTTCTCAAAGTTTGTGTGAGGCATCATGGCTGATATAACCTGACGCCTAAGGCATTGATGTGTGGAAATCCTGGCCGATCCCCGCCTGATTCATCTTGACAAAGGTCAGTCGTTCCACATTTCTGGTGGACAAGCGGGTTCTCCTTGGGGTAACGATGGCCCCCGCCGCACTGAACACCCGCTCTGATGCCACACTACTGGCCGGGCAGGACAGCTTCTCCACTGCAAACTCGGCAAGTTGTGGCCACACATTCAGTTTGGCTGCCCAGTAGTCCAGCGGATCTTCTAACTGGGATGGCAGAGTGCTGTCAAAGTAGGCCACCACATGTAGGTTCAGGGTCTGCTCCAGGTCCTGCTGCTGCTGCTGCTGCTGCTGGCGAGTGCCCTCCTCACTAGGCGGGTGAAAGAAGCTGCTCATCAGTGACTCAAGACTTAGGTTGCTGCTGTTGGAGCTGGTACTGCTTCTACCCCCCACCTTCCCACAGCAGCCGCGGCAGTGGTACGTGAGTGCTGAGGAACCCCCCGGTCAGACCTGTCAGAGGAGGGACGATGTCGCACATAGGCAGCGGCCAACTGACTACCGAGTATTTCTCTATAGTATTTGAGTTTAACCTCCCTCTCAGAAGCTGGGAAAAAGGCTCCCATTTTGGACAGTTAGCGAGGGTCCAATAGGGTGGAGAGTCAGAAGTCATCCCTCTGCCGGATGGTGACTATTTAGCTGTCACTAGCCAGGCAAATCAGCATGCTGCGGGCCATCTGCACAAGTGACTCCGAGGGACTCCCTGCCTCCATCTCCACTGTATAATGCCACGGTGCTTGCGGGTCATCTGCCTCGTCTTCCTCATCTCCAACTACCTCCTCCATCTGCTTCTGCTCGTCCTCTCCTGTCACCTGGGTAGAAAAACCACTCTTTTCACCAGACAATGCTTCTGCTCCAATGTCCTCCTCCTCCTCCAATTCAGTCCCCACCGGACTCATGTGGCCACGAGATGTAGTCGCCACGTCTCCAGTCCCCTGCCCAGACAGATTTTTCAGCATCTGTTCCAGGACATGAAGCAGTGGAATGACGTTATTCACCCCGTAGTTCTGGCGACTAACAAATAACGTCGCCTCCTCGAATGGCCTCAGCACACGGCAGGTGTCACGCATGAGCTGCCACTGGCTGACATCAAAGTTACACAGGGGAGTACTCCTGTCCTCCTGGGTCATCAAAAAATTGTTAATGGCCTTTCTCTGTTCATACAGTCGGTCTAACATGTGCAGGCTGGAATTCCAATGGGTGGAAACATCGCATATCAGTGCGTGTTGGGGGAGGCCGTTCGGCCGCTGCAACTTGAGGAGGGTGTTCCTGGCTTTGTAGAAATGGATGAAGTTCATGCACAGTTTCCTGGCCATTTTCAGAATCTTCTGAAGATCAGTGGAAGACTTCAGGAACCTTTTCACAACCAGATTGAACACGTGCGCCATGCAGGGCACATGGACCATCCCTCCTCGGTGCAGCGCGGACACCATGTTATTATTATTATTTGTTTTAGAGCGCCATTGATTCCAGGGCGCTGTACATTCAAGAGGGTTACAAACATAACATAAGTCAAACAAGTTCAATGCTGACAGTATGTGACAATCAACTGGCACAGAGGGAAAGAGAACCCTGCCCGCGAAGGCTTACAATCTACAAGGATGGGGGAAAGAGACAGAAGGTGGGGGCAGACATGTTTGTGGAGGGTGTGGTGACAGAAGGGGTACTATAGTTTATAGGCTATCATGAAGAGATGGGTTTTCAGGTTGCTTTTGAAGCTGGTGAAAGTGGAGGAGAGTCTGATGTGTTGGGGCAGTGAGTTCCAGAGTGTGGGGGAGCACGGGAGAAATCTTGGAGACGGTTGTGTGAAGAGCTGATAAGGGGAGAGCAGAGAAGAAGGTCCTGTGAGGAGCGGAGATTGCGTGAGGGGGAGTATCTAGAGATTAAGAGGGGAGAGGTTATGGAGAGTCTTGTAGGTCAAGGTTAGCAACTTGAAGTGAATTCGCTGGGTAATGGGCAGCCAATGTAGGGATTAGCAGAGGGGAGAGGCAGGGGAGTAGCGAGGAGAGAGGTGGATAAGACGGGCAGCAGAGTTGATGATGGATTGAAGGGGAGCAAGAGTGCTAGACGGAAGGCCACAGAGAAGGATGTTGCAGTAGTCTAGGCGGAGATGACAAGGGCATGGACCAGCATTTTTGTAGTGTCAGGGTTGAGGAATGAGCGATTCGTGAAATATTTTCAGGTGGAGGCGGCAGGCAGAGGTGAGGCTTGGATGTGTGGTTTGAAGGACAAAGAGGAGTCAAGGGTTATCCCAAGGCAGCGGACTTGTGGGACTGGTGAGAGTGTGAAGCCGTTGACTGTAATAGAGAGATCAGGTGGAGGGATGGAGTGGGAGGGTGGAAAGATAATGAATTCCGTTTTCTCTACATTAAGTTTTAGGAGACGGGAGGAGAAGAAAGAGGATATGGAGGACAGACAATCTGGGATCTTGGACAGTAAAGAGTTGATGTCAGGGCCAGAGATGTAAAGTTGGGTGTCATCAACATACAGGTGGTATTGAAAGCCGTGTCAGAGAGGTATGAGGAGATCCAGGAAAGGGCTGAGTCCATGATGCCGAGGGAGGAGAGGATTTGTAGCAGGAGGGACTGGTCGACAGTGTCAAAGGCAGAGGATACGTCTAAGAGGAGAAGGATCGAGTAGTGACGTGAGGCTTTAGTGGTTAATAGGTCATTGGTGACCTTGGTTAGGGCTGTTTCAGTAGAGTGATGGGATCAGAAACCAGATTGCAGTGGGTCAAGAAGAAGGTTGGAGGACAGATGGGTGGACAGTTGAAGATGGATGTGCTGCTCGAGGAGTTTAGAAGCAAATGGAAGCAGTGAGATGGGGCGATAGTTGGACAGACAAGAGGGGTTAAGAGATGGTTTCTTAAGGATGGGTGTGATGGTCGCATGTTTAAAGGAGAAAGGAAAGATGCCAGAGGTTAGTGATAGGTTAAAGAGATGGGCAAGGGCTGGGATGATGACAGCACTAAGGTCAGGGATGAGGTGAGATGGCAATGGATCAAGGTTACAGGTAGTGAGGTTGGATTTGGAGAGTAGAGAGGAGAGCTTGTCATTAGTGTTGAGCGATTACGTTGGCTATCGACATCGGGCGATAGTCGATAGTCGGCCACCATCGATAAGGTTTTTCGATAGTCGATCATCTCTGATGACCATTAAAGTCTGTGGGAGAGCAACAACACCTTCCTTCTTACACCCAAACAGGGCTGGAGAAGCTGGAATTAACAGCCACAACAGTCAAGGATACGTGCTACATCTTAGGCACAACACTTAGGCTATAAAAACCACAGAAAAAAAGTCACACACCATTCACTATCCCTGTCTTGTACCACAGCATGACCTGCAAATTAAAAAGTGCCAGAAGGCAGTATTATTTGAACCATCATTTTTAAATTGAAAATGGACATTGAATATCCCTGTCCTGGAACGCAGCAAAGACCCTAAAAACCTGGGATGACCCACAGATTAAAAAGTGCCGGAAAGGGAAAATAGTCTTTGAACACCATTTTAGTTGAACTGGACATTGACAAACCCTGTCCTGGACCGCAGCATGACTCTTAAACCTGTCTGACCCCCAGATTAAAAAGTGCCGGAAAAAGGAGTCTTTCAACCACCATTTTAGTTGAAACTGGAAAATTTACTAGAATGACTGAACTGTCCTGGACCGCAGTATCACCATTAAACCTGTCCGACCCCAATTAAAAAGTGCCGAAAAAAGGAAATCTTTCAACCACCATTTTAGTTGAACTGGACATTTACAATCCCTGTCCTGGACCGCAACATGACCCTTAAACCTGTTTGCACCCCACAGATTAAAAAGTGCCGGAAAAAGGAGTCTTTCAACCCAAACCATTTAGTTTCACTGGACATTGACTAGAACTGTCCTGGACCGCAGTATGACCATTAAACCTGTCTGACCCCAGATTAAAAAATGCCGGAAAAAAAGGAGTCTTTCAACCACCATTTTAGTTGGGAAATGGACATTGACAAACCCCGTCCTGGGCCGCAGCTGACCCTTAAACCTGTGTGACCCACAGATTAAAAAGTGCCGGGAAAAAAAGGAGTCTTACAACCACCATTTTAGTTGAAATGTACATTGACTATACCTGTCCTGGACAGCAGTATGACCATAAAACCGTCTGACCCCCAGATTAAAAAAATGCCGGAAAAAGGAGTCTTTCAACTACCATTTTAGTTGAACTGGACATTTGACTATACCTGTCCTGGACCGCAGTATGACCATTAAACCTGTCTGACCCCCAGATTAAAAAGTGCCGGAAAAAGGAGTCTTTCAACCACCATTTTAGTTTCACTGGACATTGACTATACCTGTCCTGTGCCACAGCATTTACCCAGGGCCGGAGTTACGTGGGTGCGGTGAAGCCCAGGCGGCGTCCGTCATCTATTAACACGCAGGTTAAAATGCCCTGATGACGCACAACGAAAACTTCGTGCTGAAGCAGAGTGCGGAAAACGGAAGGTGTGAAACTCCGGCCTTCCTAAGTACACAGTCAGACCCGGGTAAACGCTTGCCCCTCCGTATGAGTGCGAACCAATTGAGCTTCACTTGGAAATACTGGTGGTTAACGCTCCTGTTACACCCAGGTGCCCTTTTTCTTGGCATTCTTTTTCTCATTTTACTCAACGTGCTGGAGGAAATGGTCTCTGTACTTTGTTCTCTGTCCGTGCTCCATACTCCATGTCCTCTGAATAACCTACATCTGGTCAAGTTTTCCTGTACCTCCCTTGTACAATTCAGAGGAATTTTTTTAACAGCTATTTTGTACATGCAAGTTTTTTAGTAGTTTAATTCTAGAAAACACATTTTTAAAATAGGATAGAATCCCACAATGTCTTTGTTTCTCTTTTTTTTAATTATATTAAATGGGTTGTCTCAATACAGGGATTGATAGCTATGTTAAAGATCTTGCAAAAACAAGTCATTTTGCAATATGTGTCCATTAACAGTGTCCTACCTATTCCTGTTTCTGACAGCACCATCACCCTTGAACCACTCTTGACAATTGTGAAGAACAAATGTCTGTTAGAAACAACATTTTTTATAATAGGACCTGTAGTATACTAATCAAAAAGAGGAGAAAAAATGGATATAAAATGTAACTTTTAATGATATGCATTAAAATATTAATATCTCTTGAGAAAGAAACGCTCAAGCATTGTATGGTATAACAGCCTAAAGACCGAAACCTTCTTCTGTACTTACCGACTTGGGGGTTAATTTCCTCCTTGGTTGTTAGTATACACGAATGTCCATTCGTCCGTTCAGCATAATATGATCGTCGGCGCATGCGTGGTAGCTACGGACACTTTGTGTACACATTCTTGTTGCTATGCACGCATCATGATGATGTCACGGCGAGCGCCTGAGCGCGCTTAAATAGCCGTGCTCGTGTATAGAGCGGCGTCTCTTGCATTCATCCAGCCAACGCTGGCTAGCCCTGACAGGGTAGGAGACCTTCCTTACACGGACTTAGGGTAAGTTAACACACTTCGTCAACTAAGTCATTTGGGTCTCTTGACCTTAGATCTAGATATTTTGACAATATGGTTGTACTTATTTGTCTTTGATAGATCCAAGCATCGCTGAGCTGAATAGTTGTAAGTCATCTAACGTAATTGCCGTTTTTGAATTGCTCTCGGCGACATATCAGGTAATGTAATTACCCTTTATTCTCACGCGGTTTTGTCAAGTCGTGACCTGCGTTTCCTTTTTCTATTTCCCAACCTTCCCCTGAAGCGATCCTGGATGATCGAAACATGTCGGGATAAGGTCACAGGGCCAAGTAGGGCCAGTGTGTATAGGGTTAGGTTCCTGGCAGGCACGCTCTTTTTTAGGGCGATTGTCCTGCATTTCTTCGGCTTGGTCAGAATAAGTGTAGTCTCTTAAGGGCTGCCTAGGGCGAGTGTAATTTCCCGCCTACCCTGGTTTCGGTCTTTAGGCTGTTATACCATACAATGCTTGAGCGTTTCTTTCTCAAGAGATATTAATATTTTAATGCATATCATTAAAAGTTACATTTTATAGCCATTTTTCTCCTCTTTTTGATTAGTATATTTTTGTGGCTAAGAGGTTTATTTGTGTTCTCTCACCATTTGAGGGTCTATTTTTGGTTTATAGACCTGTAGTATAGCTGCATGTCACAGCAAAATGCCCCCAAAAATTCAAAACATGACCCATGAGCCACTTTTGACAATTGTGAAGAACAAATGTCTATTAGAAACAACATTTTTTAGAATAGGACCTGTAGTATTGCTGCATTTCAAAGCAGCATGAACCAAAAAATTATAAATATGACTTCTCAGCCACTGTTAAAAATTGTGAGGGAGAAATGCCACTTAAAAGCCACATTTCTGTTCCAAAGGACCATAATTATTGCTGTATCTCACAGCAACATGACCCCAAAAAATTATAAATATGACTTCTCAGCCACTGTTAAAAATTGTGAGGGAGAAATGCCACTTAAAAGCCACATTTCTGTTCCAAAGGACCATAATTATTGCTGTATCTCACAGCAACATGACCCCAAAAAAATTATAAATATGACTTCTCAGCCACTGTTAAAAATTGTGAGGGAGAAATGCCACTTAAAAGCCACATTTCTGTTCCAAAGGACCATAATTATTGCTGTATCTCACAGCAACATGACCCCAAAAAATTATAAATATGACTTCTCAGCCACTGTTAAAAATTGTGAGGCAACATGACCCCAAAACCATTGACAATGCGAAAAATTCTAAAGATGAAGTGAGTAAATGGAATATGGTTTTGTCATGAAACCTTGGTGTCTTTTACAGTCTCCTCACAGCAAAACCAGCAAAATGAACTGTTGGGAACTGAGAATAAAAATTGCAGTAAGAAATGATCATTTTAAAAATAAGTTTTTCAAGAGGACCATTTCTGTTTGGAGAGGAATGTGAAGTAGACCAGCAACTAATCGGTGACCTCGGCAATTGGGGCCACAACATCATCAGAGATCCATGCCTGATTCATCTTGATGAAAGTCAAACGATCCACATTATCTGTGGAAAGCCGGATGCGTTTGTCTGTAATGACTCCTCCAGCTGTGCTGAAGGTCCGCTCAGATATGACGCTGGCTGCTGGGCAGGACAACACCTCTATGGCATGGCGAGCCAGCTCGGGCCATTTGTCCATTTTGGATACCCAGAAGTCTTTTGGGTCCGGAACACATACAAAAACATCGGTGTTGAGACGCAGATAGTCGTGCACCATGATCTTAAGCTGGTCTCTGGGTGTTGTATGTGTGCCCTGCATTGCATGCGTTGGTGAGGTGGTAAAAAAAGATTGCCAGAGGTCACCCATTAGGCTTCTGCCACCTTGCCTGCTGCTGCTGCTGCTGCTGCCGCTACGGCTACTTGGCACTCTACTGCTGTCACGTCGCTGGCGTTGTTCCACCGTGACATTTGAAGAACGTGAAGCAGACGCAACAGATGTCTCCAGTTGATCAATCAGCAAGGTCTCCATTTCCTGCATTTTACTCTCTATTTGGGTGGGTGGAAGGAAAATGCTGAGTTTTGTTTTGTACCGGGGATCCAGGAGGGTGGCCACCCAGTAACTGTTGTTCATTTTGATGGCCTTAATGCGAGGATCATGTTGGAGGAAATGGAGCATCCAAGCACTCATGTGAGAGATGGAGCCTTGATTTCCCAAGCCTCTGGGTCGAGGGGCACTAGCAAACTGATCTTCCTCATCTTCCTCCTCCGCCTCAAATTCGCGCCAACCTCTTTCCAAGGCAGGGACGTCGGTAACATCGGTGTCTAGGAATACCTCCTCCTTCTCCTCCTCCTCCTCCTCCACTGCCTCCGGCACAGCTTCAACACAGCCCTGACTTGCCTGAGATGATGCACCCTGAAAGCTGATGCGCCACCTTGCACTAGCTCTGGACCCCGAACCACTGCCTAATGAAGACCGATGAAATTGTGAAACTGTCGGGCCTTGTGGATTTGATGGAGAGAAAGGCTCCGTGTCCGCATCTGTGTCTGTCCCCTCCTCCCTCGTTGGCGGGACCTGTTGTTTCCGAGTGTCCAACGATCGTTCCAGACTAAGATCACCACAATGCTCATGCTGACAAGGGCATTGTCCGCACTGACCATTTTGGTGGCTTCTTCAAAACTGGCAAGGATGGTGCAGAGCTCTTTCACCTGCCTCCACTCTCGGTGGCTCAACACCCCGAGGTCCGCACCGCTGCTTGTCAGGCCATGTGTCACTTCGTACTGCGTAATGGCATTGCGCTGCTGCCACAATCGCGGAGCATGTGGAGGGTGGAATTCCAGCGTGTTGCCACGTCAACAATGAGACGGTTGACGGGGAGGCCGAGCTGACGCTGCAACGCAGCCAGGCGGGACGAAGCAGGGTGCGAACGGCGGAAGTGCGAACTCAGACCTCGAGCCTTCTTCAGCAGGAAGTCCAGACCCGGGTAGCTCTTTAGAAATTTCTGGACGACCAGGTTCATGACATGTGCCAGGCAAGGGATGTGCTCCAGCCTACCGATCTTAAGGGCGGCCAGCAGATTTTGCCCGTTATCGCATACCACCTTGCCTGGCACAAGGTTCTTGTCACCCAGCCAGCGCTCGGTCTTTGTTGCGGAGAGCCGTCCACAGCTCCTGACCTGTGTGGTGATGGTCTCCAAGACAGATTAACTTCAACACGGCCTGGTTTCTCTGGGCACGTAATGCCACCAGAGGACCTTGGGGGAAAGAACCCTGCACCATCCCTGCGGTTTTGAAGAGCGTGCGCCGAGCCTGAGAGCCACCGTCACCCCCAGAGACATCCACCCAGCTCACCCAGTGAGCTGTCACAGAGATATAGCGGCCTTTGCCGTGCTTACTAGTCCATGTGTCGGTGGTCAGATGGACTTTTCCGGACACAGATGCAGACAACGCGCTTGAAATTTTAGATGACACGTGGCTGGCCAGGGCAGGGACGGCTTTTCTGGCAAAGAAATGCCTGCTCGGCATCTGGTATTGGGGGCAGGCAAGGGCCATGACGTGGCGGAACCCATCTGTGTCCACCAGACGGAAAGGCAACATTTCCAAGGCCAAAAGCCTGGCAATGCCGACATTCAGGCTTTTGGCTTTGGGATTAGTGTTGAGCGATTATTATCGACAAAGTTGAAATCGGCACAGTTTTTATGGTGATCGGATTTTTTAGATCACGCGATAATTTAGGTTAAAATCTGTGCATTATCTATTAAGATCGCGCCTTTTTCGGCGCTTCCTGTAATTTTGGCGGCCAGCAAATCAGATTACAGAATAGAGCAGGGTAAGATGTGTGTGCGACATCATGACTGGGAGGTGTATGTTTGCGATTGGCTGGAAAAATCACATGACCTCGTTTTACATAGAACAGCGTTTCCTGTTCAGCCTCAGTGTCTCTCAGAGTCTCAGAGCAGAAGGACGTGTGCTCTGCTTGCGTCCAAACAGCTCAGTGAAATTATTATATTTCTTCACAGAGAAACCTCTACTATTAGCTGTGATCCTTACATTTTAGTTAGATTAGAGATTGGAAGATTTTATATAGTTAGGTAGAGAATTTTAAAGGAGCATCTACTGCTGTAAAGTCACGGGGGGGAGCGGAGGGAGCGGAGAGACATGGGCAGCTAAGGAACGCTTGGTGGTGGCAGAGGAGGAGGCGGAGACAGAGGGTGTGACAGTGGTTGGAGGCCCGGCGTCGGTCTGGCCTTTTTTGGCCAAGTGTTGCCTCCATTTCAACTCATGCATTCGCTGCATGTGACTAGACATGTTAGTGGTGGTTAAACACCTAAGGTACTTGCCTCTACTTATGAGTTTACGGCAAAGGCGGAATATGACATCGCTGGGTGAATCAGAGGCTTGCTCAAAGAAGGCCCAGGCTTGAGAGGTCCTGGACCTTTTTGACGGCGATAAGCGAGGAGCGGGGTTTGTGCTGACCGTGGCTGGCGGAATCATATCAGCGGACTTCTGCGACCGCCCTCTCCCTTTTTGAGGCGGAACCCGTACTGACACTACCCCATCGTCTTCCTCCTCGCCCAAAGTGATGAAGCGCTCGCAAGCAAATTCTGCTGAAAAGACCACGTTGGATCCGCAATGTCGTCATCATCATCATCATCAACACAGGTGACTTCGTCGTCCTGACATTCTGCATCCAGGAGCTGCGGGCTACAAGCAAGAGGGACTGCAAGGCGTTGCCGACCGCCCGGGATTTTTGCCGATTGATCGGCTTCCTTCTCCTCCTCTGATGGCATCAGTAACTGGGCGTCAGAGCAGAGAAAATCATCCTCTTTGGCCTCTTGATCTTTTAACATGCCTTCTGACCCCAACCGCATTTTGTCATCAAAGAGGTCTTCAGAAAATGGATTATCCACAGTGGTGGGTACACGAGTTGACATTTGGGCTGCTTCATGTTGGACGGATGCTGGTGATGTTGATGACGACATTTGTGGCCGGGACTGGGAGGACGAGGAGGTAAGACTGCTGGATGCAGGTTGCATTAACCACTGAAGGACAGATTGGCGACACTGTTCGTTACTGAGATTCACAGGGCCCTGACCCAGCGATGACAGGCCTGACGGTCCTGCAACTGACGATCCGCTGGCATGCGTGTTGTCGCCAGCACTGGAAGGAGCACCTTCTCTCGTACCTCTACCTCCATGTGCTACCCCCCTCTTTGCTCGCTTACCACCTGAATTTCGCTCCATGTTGAGAAATATAAAAATTTGAGAAGGTATGGAAGAGTTTTGGAAAGTCTCTTATTAAAAGACGGCAAATCACAGCTATTCTCAAATCCCTCAAATCAAAACAAAATTGCTGGATTCAAATTTAACTGCAAAGTAGATCTATCAACAAAGCTTGACTGACCAAAAGTGAAAAAAACACCTGTCTGAAATGTATACGGATATTAAAAGGTATTTTTGGCACCTTTCAATTCACCTGTGGTGACTACAAAATTGCTGTATTCACATTTAAGTGCAAGGTGCCTCAATGAACAAAGCTGGCCTGCGCCAAAGTGAAAAAACACGTATCTGAAATGTATTCGGATAATAAAAGGTATTTTTGGCACCTATCAATTCACCTGTGGTGACTACAAAATTGCTGTATTCACATTTAAGTGCAAGGTGCCTCAATGAACAAAGCTGTAGTGTGCCAAAGTGAAAAAAACACGTATCTGTAATGTATTCGGATAATAAAAGGTATTTTTTGGCACCTATCAATTCACCTGTGGTAACTACACAATTGCTGGATTCAAATTTAACTGCAAGGTGGCTCTATCAACAAATCTGGACTGGGCAAAAGTGCAAAAAACACGTATCTGTAATGTATTCGGATAATAAAAGGTATTTTTTGACACCTTTCAATTCACCTGTGGTGACTACAAAATTGCTGTATTCACATTTAAGTGCAAGGTGCCTCAATGAACAAAGCTGTAGTGCGCCAAAGTGAAAAAACACGTATCTGAAATGTATTCGGATAATAAAAGGTAATTTTGGTACCTATCAACCTGTGCTGACTACAAAATTGCTGGATTCTAATTTAACTGCAAGGTGGCTATATCAACAAAGCTGGAATGGGCAAAATTGAAAAAGAACAGCTATCTGAAATGTATACTGATAATAAAAGTGGAGTTTTGCACCTAACAAAGAGACCTGCAGTTACTAGAAAAGATGTGTATCCTTATATAAGTTCAGGCTGCCCAATATCCAGGAAATATTTCAGTAGAAAACTGTTAATAATAAAGCTTTTGCAGTGCAATGTCTACACTAAGTCTTGGTGAACTTTATCCAGTATTCTTTAAAGAGCTTGTCTGTGTTCGCCCGCGGGACCCCCCTCCGCTCCCCTCCATGACTTTACAGCGGTAGATGCTCCTTTAAAAATCTCTACCTAACTACATAAAATCTTCCAATCTCTGATCTAACTAAGTTGTAAGGATCACAGCTAACAGAAGAGCTTTCTCTGTGAAGAAATAGAATACTTTCGCTGAGCTGTTTGGACACAGGCAGAGCGCACGTCCTCCCGCTATGAGACGCTGAGAGACACTGATCATGAACAGGAAGGGCTGTTCTATGTAAAACGAAGTCATGTGATTTTTCCAGCCAATCGCAACCATACACATCCCAGTCATGATGTCGCACACACATCTCACCCTGCTCTATTTTTTAAGCTGATTTGCTGGCCGCCAAAATGACAGGAAGCGCAGAAAATGGTGCGATCTTAATAGATGATGCACAGATTTTAACCTAAATTATCGCATGATCTAAAAATTTCGATCAACATAAAAACTGTGACGATTTCAACTTTGTCGATAATAATCGCTCAACACTAATCATGAACCTGGGGATTGTGCAGAAATTTCTCAAGTGCTACCCGGGTCTTGACTGTCTGCTGAGGAAGGCTCGAGGTCTAAGCTCACACCCTGCTTTGGCATGACTGGCAGCATTGCAGCGTCATCTGGGCCTCCCCAGCAACCGTCTCAATGTTGACGTGGCAACACGCTGAAATTCTGCCAAATGCTCCAGCGATTGTGGCAACAGCATAATGCCCTTATGCAGTATGAAGTGTTGCATGGCCTCATGAGCAGTGGTGCGGACCTCGGGATATTGAGCCATAGAGAGTTGAAGCAGGTGAAGGATCTCTGCAACATCCTTGACAGTTTTGAAGATGCACCCAAAATGGCTAGTCAGGACAATGGTGTTTTCAGCATGACCATTGTGGTCATATTTTTACTGGAACAAGTGTTAGACTCTCTGCAGCAACAGATCCTGGCAGTGATGGAGGAGGATGAGGTGGACACAGAGCCTTACTTGCCAGAGGATGTAGAAGGTCCGACTGTTTCCCAATTGTATCGTTCTTCTTTAGGCGGTGGTTCGAAGTCCAGGGAGGTTGCAGGACAGCAGTTCAGCTCACAGAGTAGAGGGCATGACGCTAGCCAGGCCTCTGGTGACAACCAGGATGAGGAAGTAGATGAGGATGATGAGACAGGAGTGGACACCACCGGTACGAATTACCCTTCGGTGTTAGGAGGTTGGCATAGATTTCAGAAGGAGGAGGAGGAAGAAGAGGAGGAAGATCTGGTTAGTGCCCCTCAAACCCAAGGCTTGGGAGATCCTGGCAGCACCTCACACATATGTGCTTGGATGCTACATCACTTGCAACATGACCCACGCATCAAGGCAATCAAAATGAACAGCGATTACTGGGTGGCCACCCTCCTTGATCCATCTTACAAATCAAAAGTGAGCAATTTCCTACCACCCACACAAATTGACAGTAGAATGCAGGAATTTGAAACAGTGCTCATCTTCTTCACATTCTAATGTCATGCTGGAACAACGTCAGCAACGTGACAGCATGGAATGGCAAGTAGCCGCCGCAGCAGACAGTGTGGCAGAAGCGCACTACCTACAGCTCAACACCGAAGTTTTCGGACTTAATCTGGACCCATTCAACTTCTTGGTGTCCAAAATGGTTGAATGACCTGAGCTTGCTCGACACGCCATACAAATTTTAGCCTGCCCGGCAGTCAGCGTTATCTCAGAATGCACCTTCTGCACAGCTTCTGTGATAACTGACAAATGTATCCGTCTTTCCCCTGAGAATGTGGATTGTTTGACATTTATCAAAATGAATCAAGCATGGATCTCTAACAATTTTGTTGTCTTAGTTGCCGATGTCACCGACTAGTAACTAGTGACAGGAGTACTGCCCGTGCTGCCGTATTGGCACCCCTGGCGGTAGCAGCTAGTTAGATTAATTAGGGGGCAGGGGAGGTATACATCAAGCTTAGGGAATCATTGACAACAAGAGTTAGGGTTTTTTATATTGCTGGGTGCAACCTTCCCATCTTTATTCTAAGTGCCCAAAAGTTCATTTCTGCTGTTTTGGGGGTACAACTATTGCATAAGACAGCATTAGCAAATCTGCTATACAAACTAATTTTTTTCACATACTGGTTGTTTACTGTAATTTTTATTATCCAAAAGTGTCCAAAAAGTCATTTTTACTGATTTTGGGGTCATGCTGCTGTAAAAGACAGCGATAGTCTATGTCCCATTCCCAAAATTCTTGTTTCAAATACTCATTTCTTCTTGAAAATTTTATTGAGTGTCCAAAAGGTCATTTTTGCTGGTTTTTGGGTCATGCTACTGTCGAAGACACCATTAGTAAATGTCCTATAGAAATAAATGTTTTTCTGTTTCTACCAAACAGTTGGTTTTACCTGACCATATGACATTCTCCCAGTACTCTTCTGGATCATCCAAATTCTCTCTAGCAAACTTCAGACGGCTCGTACATGTACTGGCTTAAGCAGGGAGAAACGTCTGGCACTGCAGGATCTGAGTTCCTAGCGGCGTAGTGTATTACTGATGGTAGCCTTTGTTACATTGGCCCCAGCTCTCTGCACGTCATTCACTAGGTCCCCCCGTGTGGTTCTGGAATTTTTTCTCACCGTTCTTGTGATCATTTTGACCCCACGGGCTGAAATCTTGCGTGGAGCCCCAGAAGGAGGGAAATTATCAGTGGTTTTGTATCTCTTCCATTTTCTAATTATTGCTCCCACCGTTGATTTCTTCCCACCAAGCTGCTTACCTATTCCAGATTCTGTCTTCCCAGCCTGGTGCACGGCTACAATTTTATTTCTGGTGTCCTTCAACAGCTCTTTGGTCTTCACCATAGTAGAGTTTGTAGTGTGACTGTTTGAGGTTTAGGCACATGGTAACTGGCACCATGCACCCGGGCCCAAGAAGTTCAAGTTATGCCTCTGCTTGCAAGCTTTGTACATGTCATATATGTGGTGGCAGCAATGGGGCTCCCCCAATGGGGAAGATGGAGGTTCAGCTGGCAGGGGCGTAGTTATAGGTGTGCAGCAGTAGCAGCCACTATGGGGCCCTGCATCTTGAGGAGGGCCAAAAGCCCCTTTGACACATAAGAAGACACCGATGTTGGAAATGGCACATAGTAGCTAGCAGGGGTGCCAATAGGGTAGTACGGGCAGTACTCCTGTCAAGGGTCCTAATCAAAAAGGGGCCCAGTGATATGTTAAAAAATAGGAACTAGTAGTAGGTGGGGGCCCCATTTGACTTAGCTTCATGGGGCCCTGAAATGGTTAATATATGACTGACGGCAGCCCTGGCTACTACTGCACCCCGTACAACTACGGCCATGCCAGCTGAACCTCCATGTCCCTCAGGGGGATGTTCTTGCTGCCACCACATATATGACATGTGCTGGGGCCGGGGTGATAACAGTGATAGGGGCCTCCTGCCAGTTACCATGTGTCATTTCCAATACCGGCATCTTCTTATGTGTGAAAGGGACCCTGTAGCAACTGCTACCGCTGCATCTCGTATAGCTACACAGTCCTCATCTTTTCAGTTAGCCATTGAAAGGATTGAATTATTTTAGGCTGTGAATTTTTCTTATCTACAATACATGAAAAAAACTTTGAGGTTCTTAGTTCACATGTTTTGATCAAAACTGTTTAAGCCACCTACAACTTTCAACGGGAACTCAGTACAGGTGGTCCTACTCTATTTTTACCTCTCATTTGAGTCCAATTCAGACTTCTCATTTGGGTCCTCCGAACTCCATAATCCAGGGAGAAAAAAGCACCAGCCTTATAAGCATACTGCACTGCTCCAGCAACCTGTGGAGGTGGGTGGGGTGTAAAAAAACAAAATGAAGGCATCCATTCCTCCCTGTATTAGTTAAAAGCAATATATGCCAAATGCAACGTATGGTTCTGCACAAAAAAAAAACATTTTTGAAAAACACAATGTGAACACATGTGTACACTGGCATGGCTGTGGTACCTATACACACATTCCAATACCAGAAGCAGACCATCAGCAAAAAGAGCTATTAATGGAAAATCAGGGCGTATTTACGGCCGTATTTACGACCGTAAATACGTCCAGATTTCCCATTGGTAGCCATTCTAAGCTACTTGTTCCTTATTTTAGGCTCAGTTGGTGATGTATTTACGGACGTAAATACGTCTGTAAATACGCCCAAAACTAAGCCCTGGTAACATAGAAATCCTGCTTGGGGAACCACAGGTCCCAGCCAGACCTGTGCTCTGCTCGCTCTTGCTCTACATACAAAATAGAATAAAATGTGAATGAAGAACAAATACATCTTCATTTTTTATTTAAACAATAGACCCAAATTAACATCTGTCCAACATCTGCATTGGCTTATGTGATGTTAAATGAGTATAATTTTCACAGACTTTGGAATACATTTTGTAATAAACAGACATGTCCAAGTGCTGGAACAATTAAATCAATGTAGTAATACATTTGTTACAATAACATTAATGACAATAATATATATATATATATTGTGAGACAGTGACAGGCGGAGTGGTGGACGGAAGATATGTTTCCCCAAGAATGCTGTCCGATGCGGCCCTTAGGAAAGGTTTGGACCATGCGTGTCACCGAGGGGCCCGTGCTCGGTGAAGGGAAGCCGACATTTGTGTGTGTCATAGATACTGACTGTAGTATAAGCGGTTCCAGTCCGCTTTATCCGGGTCGGCTTTTCTGGAGTGGTCAAAGAGCCGGGTGGGTGGCCACCCCCACGCACCAGGTGAGGCGGTGCAAAGGCCTATAAAGCCTGAGTCTGCGGGCCGGTCAGGGCTGCGGTGGTTTGCTGGAGCCATATTGTAAGTACTCATGCTATGTGTATTTGCAGCTTTGCCCAGGGTCACTGAGTGTGTCCCTGGTATAGATGGATTGTATTTCGTGTATAGTTAGCGTCCAGCCGGGCAGGTTTTGTTTTATGTTTTATCCCGGATTTAAAAGGCCGTATTTTTGTTTACGTTTATCATATAAATAAACCCAGGCACAGCCTGGACTTGAACTTACGCAGTGGGGTCACTGTCTCTGTCTGTGGAAGCCCAGCTGCTACCTGCTCTGGACGCGGGATCCTTCACATATGGTGCTTCGGATGCGGGCAGGCAGACTTAAAGAGACACACACACAGTTTCTGCAGCAATTGAAAACCCCGTTGCCAAGGGCGACAACCGTAAAAAAAGTGCTGGGTCGTGCTAGAACCTTATGTCCTGGATAAAAGCGGCAGCTGCGCAGCATCCGAGACCACCAAATGGAGAGCTTCTGAAGCAGCTGATACAAGCGAACAGTAGCCTCCAGTTGATGACCGCAAACCAGCAAAAGGTGCACGAAGAGGCCATGCGTGCTCAGGCAGAAACCAACGCCCTGCTGATAGAGGCTAACCCGTCTCGCCCTACAGGAGCAGCAGCACATCAACAAGCAGCTCCAAGAGCAAGTCCGGGCGATGGCGCAAAGTGTGAAGAGGACGCCAAGCTCGCTTCCCGCCGCGCGTGCCGGGGGTACAGGCATCAATGCAAAAGAATGACCCTTAAACTGATGATGTCGAGGCCTATCTTAGGGTTTTCGAGAGATTGGCCGAGTGGGAGAATTTTGCCAGGGCTCAGTGGGCTGAATTTGTGGCGCCTTTTCTAACCGGAGAACCCCAGAAGGCGTATTTTGACCTCGGCGAGCAGGAGTCCCAGGACTATGTGAAATTAAAGGGTGAGATCCTAGTTCGCATGTGGTGAACAACAACGTTCGGGCCCGGAGGGTACATAACTGGAACTTAGCTGAACACTTGCCGGCCCGCTCACAGATGTACGACTTGGTTCACCTGGTGAAGAAGTGTGCAGCCGGAGGAGTCTACACCTTTCGCAGATAGTGGAGAAAGGGGTTTGTGGACAAGTTCATCCGCTCCCTGCCCCCAGAGATCCAGCGCTGGTTGGGCAAGGGGACCCAAAGACGCGGATGCAGCTCTTTTAACCTCGTGAGAGGTATAAACCACAGAGGACTTACTCCAAGCCGGGCCTCCGGGAAACGCCCCAACCCCGGGAACAGCAAGTCGACCGGGGTCTGGTAAGACTGTCCCATTTCAAGGGGGGTGAAAAATGCCCCCAAAGGGAGGTGGCCCCGAGGGGGAACGGGTGGAGGAGAGAAAAATCTCCAGATGGACGGGCCCGGGTCAAGGGGCCGAGCTCAAGCAGACACAGCCACGTCTTATGTTGGCGTGCCCGTGGGCCTGGACATATTGCTGCTAACTGCCGCTGTCAGTAGAGCCAAGGAATGCAACTCGGCTAGGCGGAAGTCCCTGTTCGCAAGGCCAGTTTGCTCAGCAGAGACTGCCTTAGAGACTGACTATCAAATCTGTCAGATAAAGTCAATGACTATCCTGTAGAAGCTCTATTGGACTCTGGGAGCTTGGTTACACTGGTGCATGCCACCCTAGTAGACCCTACATCAGTCACCGGGCGGTTATAGGGGTCCTGGCATCCATGGAGACCCAAGGAGTACCCACAGCCCTTGTCAACCTAGAGACTTCTTGTGGACTCTCCTCCCATGAAGTGGGGGTGGTGAGGTCTCTTATCCCATACAGTGATCTTGGGGAGAGATTTCCCCCTGTTTTGGGACTTGTGGCATACAAAGGTCTCATGCAAGGGAAAAATTTTGTAATGATGGTATGCATGCCCTGTGTTTGGTCCAGAACCGTTTGAACCTGACACACAGCTCAGCCATAGGGGTGACCCTAAAAACTGGTGAGAATTTTCCCTAGCAGTTTTGGGCAGGTGGGGCTGAGGAACAGGAAGAGGGGGCTGCTATGCCTGCCCTGGAGGTCTCACGTGATAATTTTGGGACAGCTCACTTCAAGATCCCACACAGTAAAAGCTAGGGAGAATGTCAAGGTCCTAAATGGGGAACTAAATATCCAGGGGCTAATACGGTGTTTCCTCACATGGCAGTTCATCAGGATCTATTGTATCAGGTGGACAAATCCATGGGGAGGTGGTAGAACAACTGGTATGCCACAGCCCTTTTCGGAGGATGGTCTTGGACCTTGCCCACAAGCATGTACTGGGGGGTCACCTGGGCAGCGAAAAGACCAAGGAGTGGATCCTTCAAAGATTTTTCGGCCAGGGGTACATGGGACGTGAAGCGGTACTGTGAGTCATGCCCTGAGTGCCAACTACAGCTCCCATGCCCCACTATCTGGTGCCGTTGCCCATCATAGAGTTCCCATTTGAGAGAATTGCAATGGACCTCGTCGGCCCGATAGTAAAGTCGGCTCGAGCCATCAATATAATTGGTGGTGGTGGACTACGCCACACGCTCCCCAAAGGGGCCATATCGTTTGAGGAATACCTCCTCAAAGCTGATTGCCCGGGAAAATTGTTCCATATGTTTTTCCCCGTACCGGCATTCCAAAGGAGATCCTTACTGATCAAGGGACCCCCTACAGTAAAGGGGTCAAAAGGGGAGTTATGCAAATTACTTAATATTTAAAACATTTGCCACGTCAGTGTACCACCCACAAACTGACGGCCTTTGTGGAGAGGTTCAATAAGACCTGAAGAGTATGTTAAAGAGAGTGGTCAGTAAGGATGGAGGGACCGGGGGCTGTCTCTTGCCTTTCTAATGTTCTCAATCCGTGAAGTTCCTCAGTCATCCACGGGTTTTTCACCCTTTGAAACTAGTCTATGGGCGGCGCCCCCGGGGTCTACTGGACATAGCCAAAGAAACCTGGGAGCAAGAGTCTACACCCACCGGAGCGTAATAGAACACATCTCCCAAATGCAAGATAGGATTTCGGCAGTTTATGCCCATAGTCAAGAACTACAGCAGGCTCAGAAGCTCAAAGCCGAGTGTATAATAGGTCGGGCCAAAGTAAAGGAGCTTCAACCGGGGATCGGGTGTTAGTGTTGGTTTCCTACTGTAAAAGTAAGTTCCTGGCCAAATTTGGGAAGGACCTTATGAAATCCTTGAAAAAGAGGAGATGTTAATTAAAAGTATACCAGCCCGGGAGGTCAAGCCGGAACAAAATATACCATGTGAATTTAATTAAGCCGTGGAAAGACAGGGGGAACTGACTGCTGTAGCCCACACCCCCTAGAGGGTCCCAGAGTAAAGTGTTCAGAGTCCCTGTCAAAGTCCCCAGAAACAGGAGACCCTGGAGTTCATACAAAGGAAACTGATGTGTTCCAGAACTGCCCGGGCGTACTAATGTCAAAAACATGACATTGTCACCGAGCCCGGGGTAAAGGTCAACTTGAAACCTTATCGAGTACCGGAAGCTCGGAGGCCCAGCAATACTGAAGAGGTTAAGAAGAAAAGTTGGACCTCGGTGTGATTGAGGAGTCCAGAAGCGAGTGGTCGAGTCCAATCGTGCTCATCCCAAAACCAATGGCTCATTACGCTTCTGTAATGATTTTCGGAAGCTGAATGAGGTATCCAAGTTTGACGCATACCCCAAAGCCGAGGGTGGATGAACTATTGAAGACTGGGTCATGCCAGGTATATTCTCCACGCTCGACCTTACAAGGGTTACTGGCAGGTTCCCCTGACGACTAGGGCCAAGGAAAAGACGGCTTTCGCTACACCAGACGGACTGTTTCAATATGTTTGCCTACCGTTTGGTTGCAAAGGGGGTCCAGCCACCTTCCAAAGGTTGATGGAGTCGTCTTAAGCCCCATCGTCGTTATGCTTCACATACTTAGACGACATAATAAAATTTAGTGAGGACTGGACAGCCATCTACCTAAAGTACAGGCGGTACTTAAAATCCCTTAAGAAGCAGGGTAACAGCTAACCCTAAGAAGATGCGCCTTGGGTCTAGAAGAAGCCCGATACCTGGGATACATAAAAAGGTAGGGGCATTATAAAACCGCAGGGAAATAAGGTAGAGGCGATACAGGATGGCCACCAACCCACAACCAAAAGGCAGGTTAGGGCCTTCTGGTATTGTGGGTTATTATCGCAATTCAAACCCAAATTTTGCGAGTATAGCAGCCCCACTAACAGACCTGACTAAAAAACAGTAAGCCGTCATGGTGGCTTTGGAACCCGGAGGCAGAGAGGGGCAAATTTCCCGATGTTTTAAAGCTGGCTCTGTGTAAAAAGCCAGTCCCGATTACCCCGAACTTTAAGAAAGAGTTTTTCGTACAGACAGATGCATCTGATTGGGACTGGGTGCAGTGCTTTCCCAGGTGGGATACGTGAAGAGCACCCAGTCACGTATTTTAGCAGGAAACACACACACCCCCAGAGAGGAACTATAGTAAATTTTGGAACGGGAGTGTTTGGCCATCAAATGGGCCCTGGAGTCCCTCAAGTATTATTTTTTAGGACCCACTTTCGGCTAATCACAGACCACGCTCCCTTAACTTGGAAAGTCCCAAGCTAAAGAGCGAAATGCAAGAGTCACCAGATGGTTCCTGACACTGCAAAATTTTTTGTTTCTCTGTGGAGCACAGGGCAGGGAAACTACAGGGGAAAGCTGAAGCACTGTCTAGGACGCATTGTTTTTTGGGGGCTAAGTGTGTCCGACCCCACAGGCTCGAACAGAGGGGGAGGGTATGTGAGACAGTGACAGGCGGAGTGGTGGACGGAAGATATGTTTCCCCAAGAAATGCTGTCCATGCGGCTTAGGGAAAAGGGTTTGGGGCCATGCGTGTCACCGAGTGGCCTGGGCTCGGTGAAGGAAGCCGACATTTGTGTGGGGTCAGTAGATACTGACATGTATATAAGCGGTTCCAGTCCCCTTTATCCGGGGCGGCTTTTTTGGAGTGGTCAAAGAGCCGGGGGGGGGCCCCCTCCCACGCACCAGGAGGCTGGGCAAGGCCTATAAAGCCTGAGTCTGCAGGGCCGGGCAGGGCTGCTGGGGGTTTGCTGGAGCCATAATTGTAAGTAGCTCATGCTATGTGTATTTGCAGCTTTGCCCAGGGTCACTGAGTGTGTCCCTGGTATAGATAGGATTGTATTCGTGTATAGTTAGCGTCCAGCCGGGCAGGTTTTGTTTTATGTTTTATGCCTGGGGTTAAGTCCGTATTTTGTTTACGTTTATCATATAAATAAACCCAGGCACAGCCTGGACTTGAACTTTATGCAGTGTGTCACTGTCTCTGTCTGTGGAAGCCCAGTCTGCTACCTGCTCTGGACGCTGATCCCTCACAATATATATATATATATATATGCAGAGGGAGCTTCGTTTGGTCTTCAAAAGTTGTGGGGGTTAGTAAAACACGCATATGACTGCCGCCGCTCTTAGAAATCGCTTCACTATAAAATTCCCTGGGCACTTAACAGGCAAAAATGACCAAAAACTGAAGCATGGAATGCAGCGTGATAAAGTCATGGCAGTGCCAGCTGGAAAAAAATAAGCTGAGGACTCAGGTGGCAACATCAGTAGGCCACCGAGTGGCACAGTGACAGATTGTGGAGGTGACGGCAGCAGCCACAGCAGCATGAGGTCAGACAGTGGCACAATGACATTCTGGAGGTGGCAAAAACAGAGTAGGCCACAGAGTGGCACAATGACAAAAGTGTGGAGATCACGGCGGGAGCAACAGCAGCACATGAGGTCAACAGTGGCACAAAAGACACATTGGGAAGGGCACGGCAGCAGCCACAAACAGCAGCAAGAGGGCAGACAGTGGCACAATGACAAATTCTGGAGGTGGCAAAAACAGGAGGAGGCCACAGAGTGGCACAATGACACAGTGTGGAGGTCATGGCAGGAGCAACAGCGGCAGCATGAGGTCAGACAGTGGCACAATGACAGAGTGTGTAGGTCACGGCAGCAGCCACAGCAGCAGCATGAGATCAGACAGTGGCACAATGACAGGGTGTGGAGGTGACCGCAGCAGCAACAACAGCAGCAGCAGCATGATGTCAGAGAGTGGCACAATGGCACAGTGTGGAGGTCACGGCACCACCAGCATGAGGTCATAGAATGGCAAAATGACAGAGTGTGGAAATGGGTGGCAATACCACTCCCTAGTAAAGATGGTAGTAGGCAGAAGGAGAAACTGGCTACATATGTGTGGCATCAGGCTGGTGGCGGCATCAGAATAGTGGATGAGGCAGGTAGTTTGAATCCAGACTCATTTCTCCAAGTTTTGGTGAGGCGTCATGGCTGATGTAATCTGATGCCTAAGGCATTGGTGTGTGGAAATCCTGGCCGATCCACGCCTGATTCATCTTGACAGAGGTCAGTCGATCCACATTTCCGGTGGACATGAGGGTTCTCCTTGGGGTAACTTTGGCCCCCGCCGCACTGAACACCGGCTATGATGCCACACTACTGGCCGGGCAGGACAGCTTCTCCACTGCAAACTCGGCAAGTTGTAGCCACAAATCCAGTTTGCCTGCTCAGTAGTCTAGCGGATCTTCTAACTGGGGTGGCAGAGTGCTGTCAAAGTAGGCCACCACCTGTGGTTTCAGGGTCTGCTCCAGGTTCTGCTGCTGCTGCTGGCGAGTGCCCACCTCACTAGGCGGGTGAAGGAAGCTGCTCATTAGTGACTCCAGACTTAGGTTGCTGCTGATGGAGCTGGTACTGCTCCGACCCCCCACCTTCCCACAGCAGCCGCGGCAGTAGTACATGAGCGCTGAGGAACCCCCCGGTCAGATCTGTCAGAGGAGGGACGATGCCGCACATAGGCAGCGGCCAACTGACTACGGCAGATTTCTCTATAGTATTTGAGTATGTCCTTTCTCTCAGCAGCTGGGAAAAAGGCTCCCATTTTGGACAGGTATCGAGGGGCCAATGGGGTGGAGAGCCAGAAGTCATCCCTCTGCCGGATGTTGACTATTCGGCTGTCACTAGCCAGGCAAATCAGCATGCTGCGGGCCATCTGCACAAGTGACTCCCTGCCTCCATCTCCACTGTATACTGCCATGGTGCTTGTGGGTTATCTGCCTCGTCTTCCTCATCTCTATCTACCTCCTCCAGCTGATCCTGCTCCTCTGCTCCTGTCACCTGGGTAGAAAAAACACTAATTTCACCAGACAATGCTTGTGCTCCAATGTCCTCCTCCTCCAGTTCAGTCCGCACCGGGCTCATGCGGCCTCGAGATGTAGTCGCCACATCTCCAGTCCCCTGCCCAGACAGATTTTTCAGCATCTGTTCCAGGACATGAAGCAGTGGAATGACATCATTCATCCCGTAGTCCTGGCGACTGGCATATAACGTGGCCTCTTCGAATGGCCTCAGCAAACGGCAGGTGTCACACATGAGCTTCACCTGGCTGACATCAAAGTTACACAGGGGAGTACTCCTGTCCGCCTGGATCATCAAAAAATCACTAATGGCCTTTCTTTGTTCATACAGTCGGTCCAACATGTGCAGGCTGGAATTCCAATGGGTGGGAACATCGCATATCAGCGTGTGTTGGAGGAGGCCGTTCTGCCGCTGCAACTCAAGGAGGGTGTTCGTGGCTTTGTAGGAATGGATGAAGTGCATGCACAGTTTCCTGGCCATTTTCAGAATCTTCTGAAGATCGGTGGAAGACTTCAGGAACCTTTTTACAACCAGATTGAACACGTGCGCCATTCAGGGCCCATGGACTATCCCTCCTCGGTGCAGTGCGGACACCATCAACACAGGTGACTTCCTCGTCCTGACATTCTACATCCTGGAGCTGCGGGCTACAAGCAACAAGCACTGCAAGGCGTTGCTGACCACCCGGGATTGACCGGCTTCCTTCTCCTCCTTTGATGGCATCAGCGATTGGGCGTCAGAGCAGACCAAATCATCTTCTTTGGCCTCTTGATCTTTGAAAATGCCTTCTGACCCCAACCGCATTTTGTCATCAAAGAGGTCTTCAGAAAATGGATTATCCACAGAGGTGGATACATGAGTTGACATTTGGGCTGCCTTCGCTTCATGTTGGACGGATGCACCCCTCTTTGCTCGCTTACCACCTGCAGTTCGCTCCATGTTCAGAAATATAAAAATTTAAAAGGTATGGAAGAGTTTTTGACAGTCTCTTGTTGAAAGACGGCAAATCACAGCTATTCTTAAATCCCTCTAATTTCCAACAGCCAACTAGGATTAGAAACAGAATTGTTTCTATCAAATATCTGTGAAATGCGGTCTGGTGGAAGAACCGTAACACAAAATCCATAGTGTTCTTCCTTCAGTCCCTGAGACTTACAACTGCCCAGTAGGATTAGCAATTGATAGTTTTCAACAAACTATCGTACAAAAAGTTATATATGGCGGTTTTGCCACCACTGACAACAGGCGGCAGTTACTATGAAATAATTTGTAAAACAATTTGCATACAACTGAGCTCTCTGCGCCAAACAGACACACGGACTGCAATAAGAGTATTTAAATGTTATAAGGATTAATATGGCGGCCTTCGCACCACTGACTACAGGCGCAATTTACTATAAAATATGTATAACACAATTTGCGTACAACTGAGCTCTCTGCGCCAAACAGACGCACGGACTGCAATAAGAGTATGTAAGTGTTATAAGGATTAATATGGCGGCCTTCGCACCACTGACTACAGGCACAATTTACTATAAAATGTATATAACACAATATGCGTACAACTGAACTCTTTACAGCAAACAGATGCACGAACTTCAATAAAACTTATTAAAACTTATTTAAAAGTTATAGGGATAAGTTATGCCGGTTTTTGGGAACACTGACATGCAGTGATTGGAATGGAACTGTAAAAACAAAAGGGACAATTTCACCTCCTATCAGAGGTCTGCTGGCCCAAAAAGTGGTAAAAAACAATGATTTTTCAATTCAAGGTCACAGAACATAATGAGCTGCACAATATCTCCCTTCCTTTCCAAAACCTCTCCTCCTGGCAAGGGTTGCAGCAGGCCTGCTGGCTTGAGACGAGGCGTCTTGTTGCGGGCACAGGTGGAACAAGATTCCACAAAGTCTTTGATGTCTTTTACAAGATCTGTCCACCAGTAAAAGTAAGAAATTAGTTGACAAGATTTTCATGCTCTGGGATGTCCCGTCACCACAGAGCAACATCCCCATTCCAGAATCCATTTTTTGAGTGCAGGGCGCAAATAAGTTTTCCCTGGGGGAACACGTGGGAGCTGTGGAAATCAAGCGTTCAAGAGGAATGATGTGACGTGGAGCCGATTCCGGACTGATAACATTGGAAACATTTGAGAGGGCATTGTCCTTGATGTTCTTCTCTGCGGGTTGGAAGCAATCAATAAATCAAGAAATCGAACCAGGAGAAGACGAGGGACCACCTAGCTTGTTGTGGATTCAGAAGCTGAGCCGCCTGGAGGTACAATAGATTCTTGTGATCGGTATATATATTGACTGGATGACAAGCTCCCTGCAGGACATGACACTATTCTTCCAAGACCAATTTTATGGCGAGTAGTTCTCGATCCCTGAAAACACCAGGATGTAATTTTTCTCAGCAGAAGAAAAGGTTTTGGAGAAGAAACCACACGTGATGGTTTTGTATTTTGGAACTTTCTGCGTAAAGACCACTCCACAGAAGAGGCATCGACCTCTAGGAAGAAACGTTTTTCAGTGTCAAGTTGAGACAAGACAGGTGCAGAGGCGGATTTCAGCCGTCAGAATGCCTCTTCTTCCTCTGGTGGCCAAAGTTTGGGATTATCGTTCTTCCTGGTAAGCGAAACAATCGGTGCCACAATAGTAGAGAAATGTGGGATGAATTGGCGGTAGTAGTTGGCAAAACCCAAGACCCTGTATGTCCCAGACTGGTCGAGGCCAGTGCAAGACAGCTGATAACTTAACTGGGTCTATTTGCAGTCATCTGTCTGAAATAATGTGCCCGAGTAAGGGTAGGCTGGTCTGACGGAAGATGAACATTTCCAGCTGGGCGTAGAGACAATTACTTCAGGACCTGGTGCACATGAGTACAATGGGATTCTGGATTGGACAAAAATATTACGATGTCATCCAGATACATGATGACACAAGAATATAAGAGGTCTCTGAAAACATTGTTTACAAATTTGTGGAAGACCGCCAGGGCATTGCACAGACGGCATTGACCAGAATTGACCAGAATGCCTCTCCTGGGTTTTGACGATCATCTTTCACTTGTCATTTTCATGGGTCCAGACAATATTTTAAGTCCATAAAAAGTAATAGTATCCGCGCCAATACAACTCAATATGAGCAGCAGGGTTAACTTTGCTATACCATTATTACACTGACAAACAGTCAGAAACCAAGATATAATACAATATATTCCACCGCCACTGTTAGTCTGTCAGTACCTGCAGGAGCGCAAAAACACCACTGGCGGGGGCATGCGCTCATTCACCCAGCGTTCCTGGTTTTAAGCACAGTCAGGGAGTCGGATCAACATTGTGGATATCAAGTGAACTACTATATTCCAATTATCTAATTTTATACCCTTTATCTCTGTCCTAAATAGATAAGATATGCACTTGGGCCATATGTTGGTTAATATTGTGGATGCTGAACAATAGGATTTTAATGTCATAATTTCAGTTTGCTGTCTCAGTTTGCTGTTCATTAGGATTCTATGAATTTCAGACAGTATATGGATTGTATATAGCACGATGGTATATATTATAGTATAGGTTTTATATAAAGTTATAAGCCTCCACAAGTCCCATTTGGAAAAGATTCTGGTTCCACGGTGTCACTCAAAGAGCTTGGTAATTAGAAGCAACGGATACTAGTTCTTTACGGTTATTTTTTTAAGAAATCTATAATCTATGCAAGGACGTAGCAAATTGTTTTTCTTCTCTACAAAGAAGAACCAAGCACCAGCAGGAGAAAAAGACTTGCAGATAAACCCTTTCTTTAGGTTATCTTGAATATAGGCCGACATTACCGGAGCCTCTGGCACAAAGAACAGATAGACCTGGCCTCAAGGAGGGCTAGTAACTGCTTCAGGTCTATAAGGTAATCATAAGGACGATGAGGCGGAAGGGTCTCAATCTACTCCTCAGAGAAGACATCTGCAAAATCCTGATACAGAGCAGACAGACCCAGCAGAGGCTTGGAAGGTGCCAGTGGAGAAGTGGAGTGCACCAGGCAGGAGGCCACAAGATGGTGAGACTACCAGTCCTGTCTGCAATGTGTGACTTCGCCCATCTTCCAGTTGAGCATAGGGGCATGATGCTGCAGCCACGGTAATCCCAGAAGAATTGCTGAGAAAGAACATGATAACACATAGAGCACAATCTTCTCCTTGTGCTCCTCTTGTCTTGGCAAAGAGAATGTCTATTCAAGTGGATTAGGTCACTCAGAGAAGACAGTAGGCCCCGACCAGACAGCATGTCTTTTATTCTTCTGGCAAGGCCCTTTGTGAATGTGGCACTTAGAGCCGCATCATTCCATAACAGTTTTGAGGCCAGAGTCGATTCAGCAGTACAGTCTCGGCAGTAGGCGCACGTGCAGGTTCCTCAAAGGCGCTGTGGAAATCAGCCAGGAGCACATGAAGATTAGCCATGACCGGGTCGTCTCTATCCCTGAGGGGAGTGGCCCATGCCAGGGCTTTCCTTGAGAGGGGGCTGACCACAAAAGCCACCTTGGAGCGTTCAGTAGTTAACTGATTTGCCATGAGTTCCAATTGCATGGTACACTGTGTGATGAAGCCCTGCAGGCTTTAGGGTCCCCTTAAAATTTTGACGGCATTGAGAGTCACAACTTGAGACTGACAGGAACCACTGGCATCACAGATTCTGAGGTAGCCGCAGGTGGTGGTTGCTTCTGCTGCATCGTGGTGGTCATAGTAAAAGTAAGGACACTCAAGAAACGCTTTCTCAATAGAGATCTCACTAAAGATCCAGCAAGGAGGTCTGGAGAACTCTGGGTAATATAGGGTCAGCACCCAGGAATTACCCAATTACCAGCGCACTGGCACTTTAAATTATACAGAGTCGGGTATGCGTATGCCAGTTGGCAAAGACAATGCAGGGAATGAGGAGAAGTGAGTATGAAAAGCGGGGACCAGAACCACGAGTGCGCCCATGCCTAGACATGCAGATCACGGCGCCACTCTCAGGGACTGCTGTAAGGGAAAATACTTTATCCAATAATTGCAAACAATGCCGTATATTAGCAGTGCACACGTTGTAGTCCCAGCCGTTAGGAGTACCTTGCTTAGTCTCCCCTATATAAATCAAAACCGTACACATAGGCTGTATGGACAAAACATTGAACTTTACTTCATTTTTATAAATTGGTGCATAAAAGACATAGTTCTATGACGAACACCTTAGGCAATGAAAAACATATGAAAACGTGGCAGTACTTAGCTGTATAGCTTCTCCTGTTAGGAGGTGAGTGATAGTCCCATAGTAGACTAGTAGGAGCCGATCATGCTGAGTTGCAGCCCAGTGCCACCATGTAATGACGCGACGTTTCGGAAGGCACGCCTTCCTTTCTCAAGCATGCGTTGTAAAGGCACTTCATCCTCTTTATTCACTGACCAATGGTCAGTAAATAAAGAGGATGAAGTGCCTTTACAACACATGCTTGAGAAAGGAAGGCGTGCCTTCCGAAACGTCGAGTCATTACATGGCGGCACTGGGCTGAAACTCAGCATGATCGGCTCCTACTAGTCTACTATGGGGACTATCACTCACCTCCTAACAGGAGAAGCTATACAGCTAAGTACTGCCACGTTTTCATTTGTTTTTCATTGCCTAAGGTGTTCGTCATAGAACTATGTCTTTTATGCACCAATTTATAAAAATGAAGTAAAGTTCAATGTTTTGTCCATACAGCCTATGTGTACGTTTTTGACTGCTGTAAGGGAGCCAGGGATACGAGTGAGCACACAACCCGGTGTGTGGGTCACGGGAGTGCCCATAAGAGCAGTATCTACTGTGATCAGTAAATTGATGAGAATTACAATCACAAGAACCTGCATATGCTACTCCAACTTCAAAAGGATCATGAACATATTTTTTTTTCATTGACACTGGAATAGGGTACACTATTTTATAGACTTTAAATTTATATGAATTTACAGATAGTTGGCAACCATTGTGGCAGCCATACAGGCATTCTCATAATGTTATAATCACAGTAAACCTCATACTACCAGCCTAACAGAAAATAATTAATTGCTTACCTGTCCCATGTTCCCACAGTGGGACAGGTAACCAAATTTAATGAATTTAAATGCAAGCTTGGCAATCTTCAATCTAAGAAATCTAGAAGATTTTAGCTCCAACCCTGGGAACACACTATTCCACTCAGGAGAGCTAATAATCTGCTCAGGAACGCCCATTTGTATGACAGAATTTGCATGAAGCTTTATATAAGTAGATATGCCACGAATTATAGGTAAGTAAGCCCAAGACATGGGCGTTGATGTGAATGCCTATATACCCTAGGTACCGGTGAATGGTGATTACCACACGGACTGAATGGACGCTATAATTAGGTCCTTCATGCATGAAATACAAGTGCGGATCCTGGTGGCATAGGACTCATGGTTGAACGGTGTATACCGCAACGAAATATAAGTATCCCTCTCTGTATTATATAGAGTGACTTTCACATGTATTTTAAGATTTTGCAATAAAGTGAATTTTTTAATATATTAAATGGCCCACTAATTTACCAGAATTTGCATGAACCCTGGTTCTTAAGTTGTTTCATCTTCCAGGAGATTCCTGGTAGAAGCAGGAAAGTTAGCAAGTATTATTAAATGTGAGAAACCTACCAGTGACTGCTACATACAGTAATTGAATAGCCCATAGGGAAGCTAGGAAACCCTTAAGCTTGATGGGCTTTTTGGGTTGGTGGGGCCCTGTACGGGATAGACATGGGACTGGTTTTCAGGGAGAAAGACAGAAAAAAGAGAGGCAGAGTGCAAGAGTAATGTACAGTACTGTAGGGTAGTCCCTAAAAGTCAACACTGGTGCGCCCAAAAAATCAACTCCACTGTAGGACCGCACACATACCAGTCTGACATTTCTGCATGTACCTTCCTTTATGCCAATTTCTGCCATGAGAGATTAGCACAAGAGAAGGGTCAGCGGAACTGGGTGTGCTCCGGGCAAAGTGCAGCCCCTAATGTTATATCTTGGAAGTGTCTCCTAAGTGGTTGTTCATCCCTAATGATTGCTATGTACTATGATTATATGCATAATGCTGCCCGGCGTTTAAGGAGAGGTAAGACAGATACTTGCAGCCTGTATAATTTGTGTAATAAAATTGAGATTATATCTGTATTTAGAGTGAGCTGTCCAAAGTAGGTATGCACATCATACTGCGAAGTATAGCATAAACGAACACATCTTTCATCTTACTGTAGATGACCTAATGCCATACATGAAATAACTGGTCAGCAAGTGTTACGAAGCAAATTGCTTTGACAATGCTGCAACCATTGTAAATGTTGAAGGGTCTGGCCAGCAGGTCAATAACTGCCAATCAAGCAGATAGAAAAAGCAGCTGGTTGAGCCTGTGATTTCAACACAGGCCGCAATTATCCAGTACTATTCCTGTACCTCAGCAGCTCTTCTGATTAAACCTGCCTCCCTTTTACATCTCTTTCAGAGTGCGATTCACACACTAATTAGTTGCCTGCTCTCCACTGAGATGTCAGACCCTCAGTCAATTTCTCTCTATTTCAGCCTGCTTAGAGTGACTTCCCCAGTTATCAAAATTTAATCATGCCTGCAAAAATGTTGAAAAGTGGTCATTAGAGGCAAAAGGCCACAGGATACAATATTCATTTTTCTCTATCTTGCAGTCATCCAACTGGCATCTATAATGGATATCCTGGGGGCTGTGAGAACACGTTGATTTATGCAACCTCGCTCTTGCTTTCACTGCGGTGCACCAGGCAGCTTTAAAGAACAGGCTTTAACAAGGTCTGAGGTGGGAGGACATTAATCATGGTAGCATTGTATGTGGAAAAGGGTGCTGTGTAGTCAGAAGAACCCCCTACAGCAAGTCAGTTAGGTTTTTGTACCACCTTCTCAGTGAAAAAGGACAGTTTGACAATTGATTAGACCTTTCTGTAACCGTGCAGTCCTATGAAATGATGAGAGGGAGATAGCAGAAGAAAGGGAGGAGAATTAGAATAGAATAATTTCCAGGCTGACAGTCTGAAATGGGAAATAACTTCATGATTTTGACTGCAACTGGCTATCAAAAATCATTCCCAGCTCAGAACTTGTTTGAAAAGAAGAAAAAGTCTATTCAGACACACAGCAGCCAGTACCAATCACTGAGCTCATCAGCTGATACATGGCTCTTCCTGTGCAACTATGGGGGCTCTGATACAATCTCTGTGAGTGCAATTACTCAGATTGCTGCTTGTCGTTCTTAACCTCTTCATTGATAGCATGCAGTCTTATAAAAAATATTAAAAATAACTGATTATATTTTTGTGGGTATCAGCATCATTACAGTTATAAAGAGGAGTACAGCGAACTCCTAATACTCCTTGATACTATTAGCAGAACAATATAAAAGTATAGAAACATTGATAATAATAAAATAAGATTGGCAGCACAAACTCCTACCAAAATTCTTGCATTTTTTTTATTTATGCACTCTGGCTAGGGTTACATGATGACATTTGGCAGGCAAGTTGTATTAGAATTAGAGGGTTACCACTGTGCTTCCTTATAGAAAAAGGATGACTTTGTAACCATGGCAACATGGTCAGATTTTTTGGGTTGGTCACAAGATCACCCACAATTTTTCAATGATAAAACAGCTGAGGAAAGTGGCTGAGGGAAAAAATGTCAAGGTGAAAAAGGGCCATGAGGGAGGCTGAAAGGAGAACTCAAATCTGTAGCAGGAGAGAAGTCGTTTAGTCATGCCTTCCACTCTCTAGGAATGGTAATCTGGAAGATTTTAATCTACTCCTGGCAGTGTCCCAAACTGCACAGTAATGCCCCCAAAATGCCCATTTTCAAACAGTGCATGCCTAAAGAAATTTTAGCCATGTTCACAGTATGTGCTCTTGATCATCTCAACATCCTACTCCGCACAGAATTGTTGCCAGTCATCAGCCGCAATAATACAAAAATATTTTTAAAATGTTTCAGTACAGTTGTAAAAGGCCATCTTTATTTCTTCTTATAATACAAAGGGTAAAACTGTGACTTGCATCCTCCGCTTTCCCCTGCTATTTTGGGGACTCGGTTTTAGGGGGGGTCTCTAAGCAGTGCTGAAGGAATTGGCAAGTATTAGCTGGCGAGATTTGCAGGAAGGAAAGAGATATACGGTAGTCTACAAAATAAATCTTGAGTGTCTATATTTCTGGCAAAAGGGTGGGTCTGTAAAAGAGGGAGTCAAGCACATGTGGTGACCCCATGTGTATGGACCTGTAATGATATTGCAAGAAGGCTAGTGTTGACCACTTTGTTGAGTAGATGGTGGAGCTGCAGTGTGGTGAGACCACATTAAGCGGTCCAATGTGTAAATACATACCTATTGTGTATAGTATGTAAACTTTGTGCTTGGTTGTGCTGGTGGCACATTAAGATTATTTTCCTAGAATAAGTGTGTTTAGTCACAGTACTGGGTATTGTCACCTTAAAGGGGTTTTCTTTCCACAATGATTTTTAACATGTAGGGCAAGGTAAATAAAGACTCTCTAAGTTATCAACCTCATCTATTTTACCTGTTTGCTGAGTCTTACCTCTAATTTAGAAGCATGTTTACCTAAGTTAATGACAAGTTTAAACCCTTAGAGTTTTGTGCACTACAGATTATAAATCTCGTGCACGCATATCGGTGAAACAGGAGTAGCTGGAAATAGCAGAGCTGATATGCCAGTCACTGCATAGACCCACCCACAGTCTAACTGGGAAGTGTGAGTCTGAAACTGTTTGTGGCTCTATGAAGCAGTATGGTTAAAGAAAACCTTTAAGGGTGAGCCCTGGTGGCTTACTGTGGCCTCTCAGGGAGAGGAGAAGGGCATTCTATATAACCAGCCATCTTAGGTCAGTCAGGCAGTTGCAGTTAATGTTGCTAGTTAGTAGTTAAGAATTAGAGTAGAAGTTTGAGGTTAACAAAAAAAGTGAGGTCATCTGACCACCAAGGCAGTGGGACAGAGAGAGATGACCACATTACAATGAGCAAGGCAGAAACAAATGAAAGCATGGAAAACACCAGTGAGAAGAGAAATCTGGCAGGCAACACTAGACAGCCACAAGGTTCATGGAAGAGGGTTCAAAGAGTGATTTATCTATTGCATCTGTAAGGCCTGAAAGAACACCATTCACCCTAGAAAAACGCAGGTTGTGGTGCATGCTGAATGGGAGTAAAGGCTATTCTTGCTTGGATGAGAAGTGAATGCTTAAGCTGTCTGTAAAGCCTGTCAAGACCTCAATTGCGATAATCTCTGTGGTCCTTATTTTGCGGAACATATTACAACTCCGAGCACACTGCCGCTAGGAGGCCTTAATTGCCACTGCTCTGCACATCTACACCAGATGCCCCTGGCTTCAGTATTTTTAAACAGCAGGAAATAGTTATTCATAGCTCTTTGCATGGCATGGTCAAGAACACTTTACTTGCAAGAGGCACTTTAAGTTCAGTGGGTATACTGAGTGGTGGTCTCTCTTGAAGGCACAATTTTAGTACAACAGCCATGATTCGAGGTTCTATGCTTTTAATATTATTGTACAGTATCTAGTCCCCTGCACATGGAGTTCTCTGGCTTAGTAGCCATCTTTCTTCAGCTGTTCCTATTGAAATCTTGACTTCTATGTCAGGAGATCTCAATCATGCTTTCATGATTGTGCCTGACACACCCCCGACTTTTGGCTCTGGTCGCCGGCCACGGATGTTGCGGCGAAAACCATGGTTTCTGACTTAACGCCTTACTTTGTATTTTCTAGTGTGAACTTGGTCTTCCTCCTGCATTCATGATTGATTCCTGGCCAACGCCCGTGGTCAGGAATCTTCCAGCACTCAACTGGTTAAGCTTGCTCCTTGTTTGTTTCTGTTTATTGACAGCCCTTTGCTCCTATCAGGTTTTCTGTTACTTCCACCTATTACCTTCATCCTTTTGGTTTCTGGCAAGTATTTAAGGGCTGTTATACCTCTTCCGCTTGCCTGCTATAGGTATTTGCTCCCTGTAGTATGCCTGGTTTTTGCCTTCTGCTCGTTATTGTTACCTGACCTTTGGCTTGCTTCTGACTATCCTTCTGCCTCCTGTATCTGTACTGCGTCTCCCGGCTGTTACCTGACCTTTGGCTTGAACCCCATTTCTCCCTTTGCCTCACGACTTTGTACCGCACTGCCCGCCCAGTTACTGACTTGGACCGTCCGACTTCGGCTTTTGTGTTTGTTGTTTGTTTGTCTCTGTCTGTGCACTCTGCTCAGTGTAGCCTTGAGTCTTCTGGTTGGGGCTGGCCTGTTAAGGAGTCGGGTTCCCCAAAAGGCAGGGACAGGGGTTGGGACCAGTGTCAGGGCCTCACTTGTCTGTGTCTTGGTGTGTGTCCCTGATCGGTCCCTTACATTATAGCAGGCCCATACCCAAGTCAACTCTCCCGGCGATTCAATATGAGTACCAACTTGTCGGTCACCGATCGCTTGGACGAGTTGGCAACTCAGCTTCAGGGCATGGCAGGGCTTATTAATCAAGTCTCGCAGCGTCTGGATACCATAACTAACCCGGTACCCGGACTTTCTGCCCCGTCTGTGTCCCTACCTGCCCCTATGTTTGTGGATCCTAACATCCGTCATAAATCTAAGATGCTTCTACCTGACCGCTTTGACGGGAATCCTGACAGGTTCCGAACCTGCAGGGAATCTTGTAGTTTATTTTTTCGCTTCAATTATTTTCCCCCTGAGGCTGAAAGAGTGGCAGTTGTTGTGTCTCTCCTCCAGGGCCCACCTCAGGATTGGGCATTAGCTCTACCTTCTGAAGCCCCTGAGTGGAGATCAGTGGACCAATTTTTTTTAAGCTTTAGGTCAGGTTTATGATAACCCCAACTGGGTGGCATGGGCCGAGGCCCATTTGCAATCTATTCAGCAAGGCCACCGCTCAGCCGAAGATTACTGTTCCGAGTTCCGCCAATGGTGCATGTTGACTGGGTGGTCAAACCAACCTCTGAAGACCCTTTTCAGACAAAGGCTGTCGGATGCAGTAAAAGATGCTATGGTCAGTCACCCAACTCCCGAGACGCTGAGTGACTTTATGACTCTGGCTGTGTCTATTGACAGAAGATTAAGGGAGAGACGCAGGGAAAAGAAAGGGGGGTCGACCATTCAGCTCAGGGCAGACTTTCCCATACAACCTCCTTCTACCTTCTTTAAAAATTCTCCTCTTCCACCTTCGTCGCCATCTACCCCTCAGTTTTCTGGAGAAGAACCCATGGTGTTGGGTTTCACATCTGCTGCCATCAGGAGGAGACACCGGTTGGAGAACGCTTTGTGCCTCTATTGTGGGAAACCCGACCATTTCCTGAGAGACTGTCCGATTAGACCCAAGTCACCCCAAGTTAATATCAAACGTCGGAGTGATTTCCAGGAAGGTAACTCGGATGTACAGGTACCTCCTAATGTAAATAACAAGTTTTTTGTACCCGTAATCTTGGTTTCTAGTTCCAAGACTCTTGCCTGTAATGCCATGATTGATTTGGGTGCTGCTGCCAGTTTTATCAGTATGGTTGTTGCTAAAGCCTTGGGTTTGGAACTTGTTCCTTTGTATTCTCCCTTTTGGGTTTCAGGTGTAGATTCTAATTCCCTAACCAGGGGAAGAATAAAATTTTGTACTGTAGAGGTCACTTTGAATGTTGGGAGTTCGCATACAGAAAATATTTCGTTTTTTGTCATGGAGAAACTCGCTGCAGAGGTTATTCTTGGGTTACCTTGGCTCCGTCTCCATAATCCTGTTTTCGACTGGAGGACCACTGAGTTGATCAAATGGGGTGACTCATGTGTTTCTCATTCTAAGGTGGTCCATCCCTTGGTGTGTGCTGAGATTAATGCTCATGATATGTCAGAATGTAATTCTGAATTCAATTATGTCTTTGATGGGGACATTGCGGATAATCGGTCTCCGCACCGGCCTGATGATTGCGCTATAGACCTCATTCCTGGGGCAAAGCTCAACTTGTCTGCCCCGGAACGAGAATCTTTGCATCAGTATATTAAGGAACCTGTAAATATTCCTTCTCCGGTAAAGCATGTTGCAACCTTGATTTCAAATCCAGTATCTTTGTGTGCCGACTCACCAGATTCGGCTTCTTCTGAACTGTTCCCCTTTTTCTGTGAGGATGATTTCCACCTCAGGTATTCTGCCAGTGCAGGTGATGAAACTAAGATAGAGTCCACCATTAATCGACTGTGCACAGTCTGGGCTAGGAGTCATAAGACTCTAAAAAACGCCCAACTAAAAATCAAAAAACCTGGTAAAAAACGCCGACCCAGACCAAAAAATGTCCGTCTCCGAATCCCATCCGCAAAACATACCCCCAAGTTGGTAAAGGGAAAAGTTCTCCAAGCCCACTCTGCCAAACCTAGAGGGTCTGTTGAGGGTTTGGTGGCCCCTCATAAAAGGGGGGGTACTGTCATGATTGTGCCTGACACACCCCCGACTTTTGGCTCTGGTCGCCGGCCATGGATGTTGCGGCGAAAACCATGGTTTCTGACATAACGCCTTACTTTGTATTTTCTAGTGTGAACTTGGTCTTCCTCCCTGCATTCATGATTGATTCCTGGCCAACGCCCGTGGTCAGGAATCTTCCAGCACTCAACTGGTTAAGCTTGCTCCTTGTTTGTTTCTGTTTATTGACAGCCCTTTGCTCCTATCAGGTTTTCTGTTACTTCCATCTATTACCTTCATCCTTTTGGTTTCTGGCAGGTATTTAAGGGCTGTTATACCTCTTCCCCTTGCCTGCTATAGGTATTTGCTCCCTGTAGTACACCCGGTTTTTGCCTTCTGCTCGTTATTGTTACCTGACCTTTGGCTTGCTTCTGACTATCCTTCTGCCTCCTGTATCTGTACTGCGTCTCCCGGCTGTTACCTGACCTTTGGCTTGTACCCCATTTCTCCCTTTGCCTCACGACTTTGTACCGAACTGCTCGCCCAGTTACTGACTCGGACCATCCGACTTCGGCTTTTGTGTTTGTTGTTTGTTTGTCTCTGTCTGTGCACTCTGCTCAGTGTAGCCTTGAGTCTTCTGGTTGGGGCCGGCCTGTTAAGGAGTTGGGTTCCCCAAAAGGCAGGGACAGGGGCTGGGACCAGTGTCAGGGCCTCACTTGTCTGTGTCTTGGTGTGTGTCCTTGACCGGTCCCTTACACATGCTTTGTGTTATGTCCACACTCAAATACCACTGCTCATTTAGTTGTCTCTATCACAGAGGCCACCTGTCTCTGAGTTAATAATTGGAATTGGGTAGCTCCTCTTCTATCCATGGTCTTGTCAGCAAACTCACAGATCAGGGCTTAAGTTTTCCTCTGAAGCTGAAGCTTATTCTCATTCAGTCTCCTACGGCCCAACACCACATATGATATGCCATTTCTCTCACTACTATACTAGTAGCTGCTCTTGACATACAGGTTAGGATACTCATGCACAACACACATTGCAGGAAACCTCCAAGATTTAATAGTCACATGACCACACTCACAATCGCCACCACTTATAAAGCTCCCCATAGCAGCTTCTCCTACTTGAAAGCATTATTGCACTAAAACAAAAATCTCTCCTTCTATGTTACCAAAACTGCAAAGAAACTGCAGCAAATGGTACAATTTAATGCACATGAATATTCACATTGTACCATCCGCAATACAGAAGACATTATACATTTGTTAAACTCAGGACTCTTTCTACCAACTCTAAAAAGGGCAAACTTGAGACACATTTACAAATACTGCTTATTTCTTAGATACCTAGTAAACAGAACAGACAGTATAAAAATACACTTTACTTATTACAGTGGCTTCAGGCGAACCTGTCACATTGAATTTACTATCTAATCTGCTGGTATCATATTATAGAGCAGAAAAAGCTGATAAGTTTGATATATTGGTCTTTGGGGAAAATTCAGTAGAACTTCTATTTTATTAATTTAATAAGGGGTCCAGTAGACGGTCTTATTAATGATTAACAGTCTTTCTTTTAGGAGTGTACTCAGATATATCTGTCAATCACTGACCACCAGACTATTTATCCCAGAATAATACAAAAATAGTGAAAAGAAAGTGGAGCTCAGCAACAATTGTAATCCATCAGAGGTTTTGTGTAGAGTGCAAGGATGCTGTCGACCACCAGCAGAAAATCCAAAATGTAGAAGAGTCCAGCACTTCCATAAAACTAAATTTTATTTGTGATCCATTAAAGTGAAAATATAAAGTCTGAGTTAAGCATGTTGAATAATAAAGATATTTTTACTTGTGGTAGGAATAGCATGGCGGGAGGAACGAAAAGTTTTTTCAATGAATAATCCCTTTTGACAGAATGTGGTCTGGTATGAACACTACATTGATAACCTCCTATTGCTTTGGGGTCCCTATACAGGAATTTCAGGATGACTTCATCATGACTTGATTTACACCTATGTTTTAAGGCAAATGTGAGCCAGGAGGAAATAACTTTTTGGGATATCCCTTTAAAAGGTAACCTGTTTAAATATTTAATAATTGCATCATTATATAGGAAACTAATGGTGGGAAATACAATTCTGCCTGCACATAGATGTTATTTCAAACATACCATACAAACTTTACCAAAAGTGGAGGATTTCACTTGGTGTAGTGCAAAGGTAAAAAGGAGACTACATAACATGCATTATTTTGGTTGGATAGAGCAGTCAAGAGACATAATATTAGGAACTGTGACAGTCCCCTAAACTCTCATAATGATACCAGCAACAGTAAGCAGCGCTAGTTGTTTTTTCCATTCATAATAGCGAAACTTTTTCGAACATCATGAATATTTGTCGGAGACACCTGCCCATACTACACTGAGATAAAACCTAAGTTCTATTATTAATTAGGTGTAGCATGTGTAGCCAGATGGGGCAAAACCTTGGTAACACATTTTCCTAGAGTCTTCTCAGCAACAAAATGCTGATAGGGCTTGACTTTCTGAAAATGTGGCAGCTCTCACTGTGGTGTGTGCAGGTATGCTGAGAAGACAAATTTATTTTTCTTAGATGATAATGGTAAACAAAATCCAATAAAAAAATTTCCCCAAAAAATTGGGTTCATCTACTGATTTGTGTTTTTGTTGCAGTGATAAATATGGGGGAAAATTTACTTCAAATGAACAAAAAAACCAGGATTAAAAATTGGTTGGGGTAAATTAGAAAAAATTGTTGGATGCTATTACCACTTTGTGAAAAAATGGGATTGATAGTTTTGTGGTTTTTAAATTAGAGTTGGTCTTACAACCACCACAGTTCTGAAAAACAACTTTTTTGTAGGAAAGCCAAGGGTTTTTTGTGTTTAATATTGGGCCCCCTTTTGGGAAATATAATAATTTAATAAATTGTCTTTTTTATATTTATTAACTTGTTAAACATTATGTTTTTTGTCAGATTTTTTTTTCTACAACACAAATCCTTTTGTTTTTTTTGGCTTTTTGTCTTTGTTTTTTTTAAATTTTATTTTCCCACCCTTGTTTTTCATGTATCTTATATTTTTTATGTATTGCTAACATGGGCCCATGTGTTTTTAAATACTATAATTTAACATTATGTACTATGTTGTAAACAAGGACGCTTGTGTCTGAAATACTAGATGTTCTCAACATGTTTAACTTTTTATTTGCATTTTAATGAATTACAAATAAAGTTTCAGTTTATATAAATACTGGGATTTTGTACTATAAAAATAAAATTCTACAAAATCTTCCAATAAAAACTATATACAAAATCTTTTGCTCTTTAACATCCTGCCGGCAGATCAGATAGCATTTTTAATGTGACAGGTTTCTTTTAAGTTATTCAACGTTTTTGGTTATGTTTCACCCTTTTTCCCCCCTGTTTGATTTACTTTATGCAACTTTTTTTCCAAAAATGTGCCATTTGTTGGCACATGACATTAGAAGTCATAGCCTCCTCCTTCTGAACAATATCGTTTTTAGTGAGTCAACCCTTTTAAAGACAGAATTAGAAAACAGTCGAGGGGTGGCCATGAAAACTGTAGTCAGGGGTTTATTTTTAAAATTTCAAGGGATGAGATGCATTTAAATAAAAAGGGCATAGCTTTGAATTGTATTATCTCTATGAAGTAGCAGGGGGGCCCCCCCGTAAAAAACAGGGTGCGACGGTATGTTGTAGTGGTAGTGTTTTTCTTAAGGGGTTGTTCATTTCTTAAATGGTCTTCAGAAAAAGGAGCAGTAAAAAACAAAAAAATTTTGCAATTGGATGCATTAGAAAGTGTTTTTTTTTCCAGTATCCCCCCCCTTATCTTGTTTTGGTAAACTTCCCTTGGGGGTTCGGATTCTCCTCTGTTGTGGTGGATGATGTTACTAATTTAATTCTGCCATGCCCCCCCACCCCCCCCCCCCCCCCCCCCCCCCCCCCCTGGGTTTGGATTCATGGGAGCGAGCTTCTTGTCTTATAGGTAAGGGCCCCAGAGGAATTTTTCTGCACAGCCAAAAGAAAAAAATTTATGCTGGGGTTCTACAATCAAAAAAACAGCGAAAGGCCCTCGACCCCTGCTTTTTCCTAGAAAAGGGGCCGTAGAAATTTTCCTCGCACAACAAGCAGAAACACAAAATTGTGCTGGTCCCCTAATTTCCCCGATAGAGGGAGATTTCCCGTTATGGGAACCTGATTCAACTGTAACAAACCCTCCAGTGAGAGAGGAGTGAGACCATAGAAGATGATTTCATGAAGAGTTACATAGATTGAAAAGGTAGGGTTTTAAAACAGCTTTACAAAATAAGATGCGGGGGGAGGAAAGGAGATGTGGACTCAGACAGGGGGGGGGGGGGGGGGGGAGAGAACAGGTCACGGGACCCAGCATGAACATTGAAGGGGGGGTATGATTTCAACACCAATCCGTTCAGAAACCCCCAGCTGGGAAGGCAAAAAACGCCCCTGGATCTGTAGAGCTGAGAAATTGAAAATACTTTGAAACACACGGACTGAATAAGCGATACTTCCCCATAAACTAAAATATTGTAAGTGGGACTCTCAAGTGGAGAAGGTCCACAGACTTTTATTAAAAAATTAATTTACATAGGACTGCAGACTTGTACACTACAATGTAAATGTAAAGTGTTAATCAATAAGGTGAAGGGAAATATATCTTTTCCTGCGACCCTATGCTTATATAGTCTTTGTAGTCACATAAGGATATCTAATTTTATATTCCTATCAAATGAGTCAATCAAGGTAGGTATCTGAATAAGACCCAAGCAAATGGAGAAATGACCAAATTTCAGTACAACTGTATATTACAAAATATATATACCATGCAGTCTGTGGTGCACATGTATAACTGTATAAGCATAAATTGTATACATCTGTCTGTACATTATGAAAGACTGTATAAAGTGGACATCAACATGAATAACATTAATAATAATAATAATAATAATAATAATAATAATAATAATAATAATAATAATAATAGTATAATAATAATAATGAGTGTCCTGTGAATATACTTCTTATGACTATGAAGTTAAGAATAATGTAACCATAACATAATACCATACATATACTTCTACCTTTCAAATGCACAATAGTAGTACAACAAAGAAAGCATAGACTGGAATATACATAAAATTAGAAAATGTGTGTAGAACAAGATCTTGTATTTTAACAAAGTACCAGCACAGAGACTGAAACTGATAAATGAGGCTGTGTGTTTATTACAATCTATATAGCGCATTTGACCAAATGCCATGGAAAACATTTATTTTCTACATGAACCACATAAACAACTAATTCTAAAACTGTCAAACTATAAAGGTCAGACTGGCAGTTTTCAACGACAACACTTCATTTGTCTATTTCATTCTTACAATATTAAAATTTCAGAGCATAAATTATTTAAAAATATATAAATAGCACAAAGTAAATTATAGCTTTACTTATTTCTTATTTTGTTTACATATAATAGTAATTTTTTGTAACTTTAACTTTAAAATTATGTTAATGGTATTGAATATTGTTTTTCTTTTTGTATATTATAAAAATGTAAGGGAAAAATTTTAGTTTTGAGCAAAATTTTTTAGGAAAAATTTGAAATCGGAAAGGTTTTTAGGTGATAAAAATTTTCCAGATCAGCGATAATTAAGGTTTAAACTCTGTGATATCTTTTAAAGATCGCGCCTTTTTGGCGTTCCTGTTTTTTTGGCGGCACAAATGGATTACAGAATAGAGAGGGGAGATGTGTGTGCGACGTCATGACTGGGAGGTATTTTTGCGATTGGCTGGAAAAATCACATGCCTTTTTTTACATAGAACGCGTTTCTGTTTCAGTCGTGTCTCTCAGCGTCTCATAGGATAGGACCTGCGCTCGCCTGGGGGCCAAAAGATCAGCAAAATTAGTCTATTTTGCCAGAGAAACCTCTTTTAGCTGTGACCCTTCCCAAATTTAGTTAGATTAGAGTTTGAAGTTTTTTGTAGTTAGTAGAAAATTTTTTAAAGCAGCATTACGCTGAAAATTTCCCGGGCGGTGGGGGGGGGGGGGGCCGGGGCGAAACACGACAAGCTCTACATAAAGAACACGGGAAAAAGTTCCCCAGATTAGTGTAGACTTGTAGGGGAATACTTTATTATTAAAAGTTTGTATTGAAATTTTCCTGGATATTGGGCGCCTGAATTTATTTTGGATACACATAATTTTAGTACTGCGGGTCTCTTTGTTGTGCAAAACCCCACTTTTATTATCAGTTAAAATTTCTGATAGGTGTTCATTTTTAATTTTACCCATTACCCTGTGACTGTTGAAAATATCCCCTTTTCAGTTAAATTACAATCCAGCAAAACTTTTAGTCAGCAAAGGGTTTTTGTTGCCAAAAAAAAAAAGTGATCGTACGAAAACATCACAGTTATGTGTTTTTTGATTTTTCGCACCCGCTTGTTTATTGACGCAGATTACGTAAACTTAAAACGCAATTTTATTACCACGGTGAAATTTAAGGTGCAAAAAAAAACCGTTTATTATATCAAAACATAAAAGTTACGTGTTTTTTTTATTTTGCACACCCCGCATTGTTCATTGAGCCGCATCCACGTAAATCTTAAAAAAGGCAATTCATAGTACCCCAGGGGAATTAAAAGGTGCAAAAAAACCGTGTTTATAGAAAATAACGTCAGACATCAGACTCCTTTTCCCGGCATTTTTTTTTTGGGGGGGTCAGACAGGTTTTAAAGGGGTCTACTGCGGCCCAGGAAGGTATATCAATGTAAGTGAAACAAAAATGGTGGTTGAAAGACCCCTTTTTGCGGCCTTTTTTAAAAATTGGGGGTCATGCGGGTTTTTGGGGCTCTGCTGTGTTCCAGGAAGGGTATTCAATGTCAGTTGAAACATGAGGGTTAAAACATCTGCCTTTGGCATTTTTAAATTTTGTGGGTGATGCAGGTTTAAGGGTCGGGTGTGGTAAAAGACGGGAAAAGTGAAGGGGTCTGTGATTTTTTTCTTGACTTTTATAACCAATGTGTTGCCAAAGATGTTGCAGTATCCATTTGATGTTGTAGTGTTAATTTTCAGCTTTTCCACCCTTGTTTGGGGTTAAATAAAGGTTTTGTTGCTCTCCATAGACTTTAATGGTCTCGCTCTTAATCGCGCTCACTATCAAAAAACCCTTATCGATGCGGGTTCGCTTTCGATTCGATAGCCAACGCAATGCCAAAAATAGTAAATTCATTTTTATTACATTGTCACCTATTTAGTTCTTTTAATTGCATAACTGCCCATTGACTTTATAGCTGCACCATCAACAACCCTAAAAATTTATATATGAATAAAAACATGTTTTTAATAACAAAAGTAGCACTAAAATAACACTCCAAAATGCAGCATTTTTTAGTTAAATAATAGTAGATCCAGATTCATATAGATTTTATTCCATTGCATATGCTAGGCTTATTGCCTTATAAGTAGCATAATAATTTATGACCTCTACTAATCATATAATATTATATATTTTTTTATGTTTTAGGAAAACCAGATCTATTCATGTAAGATGCCGCTCTTGCATTGTGCATCATATTTAGGAGATTGTCTTTAAAACCACATAATACATGACTTAAAGGAGTTTTCTCAGTACAAAGATTAGCTTTAAACATCATGGAACAGTTAAAAGAAGATTTTTTTCTAAATACATAGGTCAATAGATTTTACTATAGTCATTAGTCATTTTATGTGCTCTGAGTGCACAAAGGTTTCTATGGTTGCCTGGTTCCCTAACCATAACTCAGTTATCTGATAAGAGAGGGAACTTAGTGCAGGGAGTCATGTCATCCCATGGACAGGCTGAACTCAGGAGCAAAATAATTGTCCCTTACAAGATTACAGATAAGCCATTGTTTTCAGTCCTTATAGCATAACTCTGTTATCTGATAAGAGCAGGGAACTTTGTTTTCAGTCCTTATGACACAAGTACCTTATGTGTTTACTGAAGAGATAACATCTACTGCATTTGTCAGTGTAACTGCTCAGCTACTTACAGACACCCTAGAAATGCTAATCATTGCTATAGAACCACCATGAGCTGAAAGAGTGAGAATAAAACTGCTTGAGAAACTCCTTTAAAGTGTGGCCTTCTTAAATCTGTACATTCAAGATTCTAAGACATTATTTCAGTACTACTTATATTCCCAAGCTTTGACCACCACAACTAGAAAAATGTCAAGGTAAAATAAATACAAGCACAATTTAATAGACAATGTCTCTCCATGGTTCAGAGAAGTAACAACATTTTTTATCTGTTCTGCAAATGGTTGCCAAGAATTAAAATCATCTTGATAATAATGACATCCTTTAGTAAGTATTTTATAGTATTAAAAAAAAAAAAAATTGAACAATTTACTATATTTAATATTTTCATAAGTATAAGTAAGAATATAGGGGGGAGTTTTTATGAATTTTACTATGATTGTGTATAACCCTAACATTTTCTACAATTCTTGAAACCAAGAAAAAAGAGCTATAGATGAGCTACAGTTCATAAAAATGCAAGATACTGTACTCAGCACATTTAGGTAGTGATATGCAAAGGGAACTTTTATAGCAGTGCTCGATTTCCAGAGGCATTCCATGTTTTATGACAATTTAAGGCTACTCTAGATGATGTATGAAACCCATCTGTGTATATTACCCAGATGAGAGCTATCTTTTAAAGGCTAGTCCCATTTCATTCATTAGCTTTAAAACTGTAAAAAAAAAAAAAGTCGCAAAAAAATACAATAATATTTTTGGACTAAATATTGAATATAATCCCTGACTGAGAACAGAAAAATCCATATAGAAATATACCTTTTAATAATTACCAATAAAAAATTGTGTGCAAACCTAACCCAGTCTGACACTTCAACAACAGAATGGTCCAATAAGTCAATACAATGTGAGACAATAAAGGGACTGAAAAAAACATATTTCTTAAATATAAAATTGACTAGAAATACTGCATCACTCATGGTTAGCCATCTCCTCAGGGAGTCTTGTAATTCCACATACATGCCCTAACGGTTCTCAAGGATGTCATCTGTGGGATAAGGGGATTGAAAGAGGTCAAAGTGCACCACTAACCCTCATCAGTACCCTAATTAACCATTTTTCACCACAGGGTAGTCACCCTGTAAAGGGTGGCCCTGTACCAGGACACCTCACCCTTTATAACCTGTGCTCCCCCGAAAAATACCCCCTTATATCTTGTGAAAATTGAAAATATCCATTGTGAGGTAATATTTAATATCCTAAATGCTCAGTTCCACTATTCCAACGCATTTCACCTCCATCAATACATACAGATGTTTATCAGGGGATATGAGTACTCTCATGTAAGAAAATTAATCAAATTTAGTGTATGTTAAGGTACTGAATAGGAGCTACAATGAGCCATGTAGGCCATCCTTTGATATAGGACGTCCAACTGACAGAGACAAAAAAAGGGCTGAAAATACCAAGATAGCTCCTCCCCTCTCCAATTCAGTAATCAATTATTTAATCAATTATATATATTCCCCCTTACCGCATCCCTCCAATCATAATAAATCCCCGGTGTTAACGCTGTTGGTGCTCAAAGTTTCCATTCACCTGTTAGATTAATTCACGGACTGGCATCCTCCCCATTGCGTAAGCATGCACGTCACACAGCAGTAAACAATCCCGGTGACTCCCCAATGCAACTGTGCATGTGTGCACATCGTCCACCATGCCCAGTTTGATGGGAGGTAAACCCACCATCTTTGGGCAGGCCCCTATTGAAAGGGTGCGTGTCACCGCTCAATAGAAAGTGAGCTGCTATCTTTCCAGAGCGTGTACTTTATCTACATATAGGCACTGCAATATGTATGCATCTATAATGGATGGTATTAACAGGGAGCAACCCGCCATATTGTCAGAGCCCCAAAGCAAAAAACCCCTCAATTTTAAACCCCTTAATGTTCAAAAATTAAAGGGGGCCAGGCACATAACATTGAATATAGTGAAAAAAACTCACACAGAAAATGCATTTACCCAAAAAATCCTTTCCATACCTCCCTTTTCAAAAATGTAGAAAAAAATGGGCCCGAATTAAGGGCCCCATCCCCCAAAGCTCAATACAATTTTGTGAGTAAAAAGGACCCCCTTTTTTGATGGGCCCGTAGTTACGGTAAGTATTATTTTTTAGTTTAGGTCCCCAAACAGTTCATGGCATATAGACATGATGGGTAAGTCAATCACAATAGGGGGGATAAACATTGATAATTTCGGATAGGGAAAAGTTTTAGGAAAAATAGCCCATAGTTATGCTGGGAACAGTTGTTTAAAAAAACCCCTAGATAACCTAAAAAAATTTAAAAGTAAAAGATAACAATTCTCCCAATTTGAGGGCAGTTATGACATTTTTTTTTATTTTTTGAAAATTTTGTGGGGGGATGACCCCTCAGTTTGGGAACTTAAAAAAAAAGCATTTGAAAAAAAAAATCTCATTAAGCCCCCTCAGCTGGATCGTGCTAAAACGGTATGTCTTCACCTCTTCTGTTTGACAATCTAACTTGCTTAATTACATCAAACCTTATACCAGTTGCATTTCCCTCATGCATAATGTCACCCAAATGTTCTCCAATTCTACGTTTTCCCGACATACTGACGTTGGCATTCACAGGTACAGAGATATACAACCCTATCTGTGCGGCAGTTATAAAAATCCCTAATCTTATATTCTTTCCCCCAGACAGTACCTTTAAAAGATTTGTTTGGGTGTATGTATGGAAAACCCACATTCCACTACCCCGGACCCCCTATGGGTCTTGGCTAACCTAGTACCCTTCCCTTCCTTTTGGAATGTGGGGCTCCCCCCAGGCGGTCCAAAGGGGGACCTCCCTCTTCCGTATTCCCCAAAAGGCGATGAATATCATTTATACCCTTTAAACAGAATTTACGGGGGTTTAACTAGAGAACCCTTGGGCCCAAGAAAACTTTTGGATGGGGGCCCCCTTGCCCCCCCAACCACAAAATTATTTAATAAATCATGCAGTTACTTGTAAAAACAAGGCAAAAATTATCAAATATCAACATCTTTCCGAACCAAAAAAAATCCCCCTATAAAAAGACCAACATTTAACAAACATTACCAATTGACTAAATAAGGAAGATTATGCAACACTATAACACAGCAAATTTCAGCACATATGACTGAAAAAAACTCCCATACATTACTGAATAAATTCGGTATACAAAGACCCTATTACCCCCAAAAGTGACCATTATACCCAAAATACACGGTGCCCACAGCTGTATATTACCTCCATACAAAGCTATAATGGGTTTCCCACTGTCACGGTTTTGCAGACTGTATATTACCACCATACGTACCCTTAGTTATAAAATGTGTAGAAGGGGTCTGCTGACATATATCATTTTTACAGTGCAGATTTCATCTTGTGACTCACAGGTGACATTTCCTTTATGTGTCATTCAGTTCCTTTTCTTTTTATCTGGTCCAGACCACCATGATGCTTTCCTGGTCACCACTAGGTCCTGAAGATTTGGAAAAAAATTTTCTTAAATCTTCACTTTTCCACCCCCTCACTGCCCCCACTCTGTACAAACTTCCCAGGGGGGGGAAGGGGTTACGGCCATAACTTAGAGTTATCTCCTAAGGGTGGGGTATAAGAGAGGATTAACCCTCTGGAGACTGTCTTACAGCTATAGCTTGTAGCCCTCTGAATCATATTACCAGGTAGGTAGACCCCCATATTACCAGGTAGGTAAGTAGGCAGTAAAAGGGCCCCCGGGAGGAGACCACGGAAGATATAGTTTGGGCCCTAGGTAGGCAGAAGATAGGCCCCAATTAGGTAGATAGGCTGTAGGTGGCTAAGCAGGCTGTTGCTAGGCCCCAGGTAGCCAAGTAGGCAGTAGGTGGGCCACAGGTAGGCTGTAGATGGGCCCCAGGTAGCTAGGTGGTTAGGCAAGGTTGCCTCATGGGTCCCCCTATGGGTGGACGGTTTTGGGGTAGGATATAAGGGCCCATATAGGTAGGTAGGGTTTAGGAAGGCTATTGGGGCCCATATATCTAGGCAGGCAGGGTTTAGGTAGGTTATAGGGGCACATATAGGTAGACAGGGTTTAGGTAGACTATAGGGGGGCCCATATAGTCAGGCAAGAAGGGTTTAGGAAGGCTATAGTGGGCCCCCAAAAGTAGGGCATGGTTTAGGGAGGTTAAAAAGGGGCCCAAAATAGGTAGGGGACAGAGTTTTTGGGAGGGTATAAAGCTCTAAGGTAAACAGGGGGGTTTAGTCAGGCCACAGGGGCCTATATAGCTAGACAGTAAGGATTTAAGTAGGCTATCAGGCCCATATAGGTAGGCAGGAATCCATTAGTGTTAAAAAAAAGAAAAAAAAAGAAATAACTTACTCCCCTGTCCATGATCCCCCGACATGAGCTGCCGACCAGCCTCTAGCCCGGTGTGGGCGTCGAGATATAGACTTTTACCGCCCCCACCTCACACTGGGGCCGGCAAACCCGGTATGTTTAAAGGGCTAAGGGGCCTTTGGGAAACAAGGGGGATTTGAAGGAAATTTCCGCAGGCAGAGGGCCAGGGCGTTCAGGGGCAGGGGGGGGCATGAGGAAGCAGATGTAGTTGCAGCTGCTACAGGGCCCGCGTCCTTTTGGGGCCCAGCTCGGGCCTTCCAAGGTAGCAGGCTGCATAGCCCCTGAGAAGTTAGAATATTCCAATGCCTCTTAAGTATGTTCTTAACTTGTTTAGAATGATCATCATAAGTGCCTATGATCCTTGCTAGACTGTCACTTTTTTCTATCTCTTCCTCTTTGGTTTTAGAAAATTTCTAGGGACAAGAACTTTGGGTCTATTTGCCCCTATACAAGCAAAATGCTATACTTAGAGTTTACCCTGGGTATCCCCGTTGCAGAAACCTATTTTGTAGCTTCTTAACCTGTATACAAAAGTCCAAAGCCGAAGAGCAATTTCTTCTTATTCTCAAATATTGTCCCTTCGGGATCCCTCTTTTTAACCTAGGTGGGTAGTTACTCTCCCACCTTAGCAGGCTATGAGTTTCTGTCACCTTACAATGGGTGTTGGTCCTTAAGTTAACACTACAATCTCCCTATCATTAATTTCATATGTGAATCATAGACCCAAGTTGTTGGTATTCAGGGATGTCACAAATCTTTGAAAATTCTTTGTGCTCCCCTGCCCCAATATAAATATGTTGTCTATGTATTGTCCCCAATACAAGTCATGTGCGGCTAGGGGACTTTCTCCCTCTCCGAATACGACCATCTTCTCCCACCAGCCCAGGAAAAGATTATCGTAGCTGGGGTAACAAGCGTTCCCCACCGCAGTCCCCCTCAGCTGGTGGAAGAGGTCTCGCACAGGCACCATTACTGTGTGTGTGCACTCTGTTAATTCAGATTGCAGCGGATGATGTGCGTGCATGCGCAGTTGCCTCGGGGAGACGACGAGCTTGTTTACCTCTGCTACCAGGGCACTTGGCACATGTGCTTGTGCAATGGGGAGGATGCCAGCCTGCAACTGTATCTAACAGGTGAATTGAGACTTTGAGCATCAACAGCTTTAACACCGGTGATTGATTATGATTGGAGGGATGTGGTAAGGGGTCATATATATTATTGACTATATCATTAATTACTGAATTGAGGAGGGGAGGAGCTATCTTGGTGATTCTAGCCCTTTTTGGTCTCTGTCATTTGGACGTCCTACATCAGAGGATGGCCCACATGGCTCATTGTAGCTCCTTTTCAGTACTTTAACATATGGGAATTTGATTGCTTTTCTTACATAATAGTACTCTTATCCCTTGATAAACCTCTGTACAGTGTCGGACTTGGGGGTCTTGGGCCCACAGGGGAGTTGATCTTTGGGGCCCACCCTACTGTACATGAAAATATTACCTCTCGGACATAAACGCGCCCATTTTACCACATAATACAGGGTTCAAAACAGAACTGTATTGTGTAGTACAATAGCAAGAGAGTCACATATCTGTATCTCACACATATGTCAGTCTAGCATATCATAGACACAGAGCTAAGTAGCTCCATCCATATCTCTCTCCACCCACATACAATATCCCCTCCATGTTTCCCTTGGTCACGCACCTCACCACCTTCTAAAATACTCACCAGCAAGAAAGTAAAAGTCTAACTCCTATCACAGGGTTTGGTGTTCCCTTACTCTTACAATCAGGGACACATGTACACTGCCACTATACCAACGCCAATATAACCTACAACACCACCATATAGAGACCACATAGAGGTCAGACACCAGCTCAGGTATAACCTACAACACCTCCATATAGAAACCACATTGAGGTCAGACACCAGCTCAGGTCACCATCACATTACAATATAAAAAATAACCCCTGAAATCCGGGACTCACTGGCGAGGTCTGATGAGTCGTTCTCTTCTCTTATGAGCCATTCTTATTCTCTTTTCTTCTGCTTCCGTTCCACCCGCCATGATGACTTGTCCCGGCCACAACTCATCCCTGCAGAAATTACACACAAATATCTTAGAATCCTCAATTTTCCAGCACCTCTTTACCTATTCCCACCACTGTACAAACTACCCAGGGGAGGGAGAGCGGGTACAAGCCATAACTTAGAGGCCTAGTATCCTAAGGGGTTGGAGGATGGGGAGAGGCCCCAGGTAACTAGATAGGCCCTATTTAGGTAGGTAATCTCCCCTGGATAAGTTGGTAGGCCAGCCCCAGGGGGGCTGGTGGGTACCAAGCCACAAGTGGGTAGGTAAATAGCCCCCAGGTAGATAAGCAGGCCCCAATTAGGAAAGTAGATAGGCTACAGTTAGGTTGGTGGACCCCAGTTAGGTAGGCTGTAGGTAGGTGTTGGTGAGTCCCAATTAGTTAGGCTGTAGGTAGTTAGGGTCCCCTTTATATAGGCTGCAAGCAGTTTGGGACCCCCTTTAGGTAGTATACAGGCAGTTAGGGGTCTCCTTTAGGTAGTATACAGGCAGTTAGGGGTCTCCTCTAGGTAGTATACAGGCAGTTAGGGACCCCCTTTAGGTACTATACAGTTAGGGGTCTCCTTTAGGTAGTATACAGACAGTTAGGGGTCTCCTTTAGGTAGTATACAGGTAGTTAGGGGCCTCCTTTAGGTAGTATACAGGTAGTTAGGGGCCTCCTTTAGGTAGTGTGCAGGAAGTCAGGGCCCCCCTTTAGCTACTGTGTAGGAAGTCAGGGCCCCCTTAGTATTTAGGTAGCCCGGGCCCCCTATAGTAGTCTGGGCCCCCTTTAGATAGCCAGGGCACCCTGTAGGTATTCAGGGTCCCCTTTGTAGAGAGGGCCCCCTGTAGGTAGCCAGGCCCTCCGGTAGGTAGCCAGGGCCCCCCTTGTAGTCGGGGCCCCCTGTAGGTAGCCAGAACCCCCCCTTGTAGTCAGGACCCCCGTAGGTAGTCAGGGCCCCCCTGTAGGTAGTCAGGGCCCCCTTTGTAGAGAGGACCCCCCTATAGGTAGCCAGGGCCCCGCTATAGGTAGTCAGGCCCCCGTGGGAGGGCAGGGCCCCCCTGTAGGTAGGCAGGGCCCCCTTAGATTGCCAGGGCCCCCTTGTAGTAGCCAGCCCCCCCCCCTTGTAGTCAGGGCCCCCTTTGTAGACAGGGCCCCCCTATAGGTAGCCAGGGCCCCCATGTAGGTAGCCAGGGCCACCCTTGTAGTCAGGACCCCCCTATAGGTAGTCAGGGCCCCGCTATAGGTAGCCAGGGACCCACTGTAGATAGCCAGGGCCCCCTGTAGGTAGCCAGGGCCCCCCCTGTAGGTAGCCAGAACCCCCCTCGTCGTCAGTGCCACCTTAGATTGCCAGGGCCCCCCTTGTAGTAAGGGCCCCCTTTGTAGAGAGGGCCCCCCCCATAGGTAGCCAGGGCCCCCCTTGTAGTCAGGATCCCATTTGTAGTCGGGGCCCCCTGTAGGTAGCCAGGGCCCCCCTTGTAGTAAGGGCCCCCCTGTAGGTAGTCAGGGCCCCCTTAGATTGCCAGGGCCCCCTGTAGTAGCCAGGCCCCCCCTTGTAGTCAGGGCCCCCTTTGTAGCCAGGGCCCCCTGTAGGTAGCCAGGGCCCCCCTTGTAGTCAGGGCCCCCTGTAGGTCGCCAGGGCCCGCCTGTAGGTAGCCATGGCCCCCTGTAGGTAGCCAGAAACCCCCTTGTAGTCAGGGCCCCCTTAGATTTCCAGGGCACCCCTGTAGGTAGTCAGGGCCCCCCTTTGTAGAGAGGGCCCCCCTATAGGTAGCCAGGGCCCCCCATATAGGTAGCCCGGGCCCCCCTATAGGTAGCCAGGACCCCCCTTGTAGTCAGGGCCTCCTGTAGGTAGCCAGGGCCCCCCTTGGAGTCAGGGCCCCCTTTGTAGAGAGGGCCCCCTATAGGTAGCCAGGGCCCCCCATGTAGGTAGTCAGGGCCCCCAGTAGGTAGCCAGGGCCCCCCCTTGTAGCCAGGGCCCCCTAGTATCCAGGGCCAACCTTGTACCAGGGCCCCCCTAGTAGCCAGGGTCCCCCTTGTAGCCAGGGCCCCCCCTGTAGCCAGAGCCCCCCTTGTAGCTAGGGCCCCCTTGTAGCCAGGGCCACCTGTAGGTAGCCAGGGCCCCCCTTGTAGCTAGGGCCCCCCTTGTAGCCAGGGCCACCTGTAGGTAGTCAGGGCCCCCTTAGATTGCCAGGGCCCCCTGTAGGTGGTCAGGGCCCCCCTTGTAGTCAGAGCCCCCTTTGTAGAGAGGGCCCCCCTGTAGGTAGCCATGGGCCCCCTGTAGGCAACCAGAACCCCCCTTGTAGTCAGGGCCCCCTTAGATTGCCAGGGCCCCCTTGTAGTCAGGGCCCCCTTTGTAGCCAGGGCCCCCCAAGTAGGTAGCCAGGGCCCCCCATGTAGTTAGCCAGGGCCCCCCTGTAGGTAGTCAGGGCCCATCTTGTAGTCAGGGCCTCCCTATAGGTAGCCAGGGCCTCCATGTAGGTAGCCAGGGCCCCCCTGTAGGTAGTCAGGGCCCCCCTTTGTAGAGAGGGCCCCCTTATAGGTAGCCAGGGCCCCCCTATAGGTAGCCTGGGCTCCCCTGGTAGCCAGGTCCCCCTTTGTATCAGGCCCCCGTAGGTAGCCAGGGCCCCCCTTGTAGTCAGGGCCCCCTTTGTAGAGAGGGCCCCCCTATAGGTAGCCAGGGCCCCCTATAGGTAGCCAGGGCCCCCCTTGTAGTCAGGGCCCCCTGTGTAGTCAGGGCCCCCAGTAGGTAGCCAGGGCCCCCCTTGTAGCCAGGGCCCCCTAGTATCCAGGGCCAACCTTGTACCAGGGCCCCCTTAGTAGCCAGGGCCCCCCTAGTAGCCAGAGCCCCCCTTGTAACTAGGGCCCCCCTTGTAGCCAGGGCCACCAGTAGGTAGCCAGGGCCCCCCGTGTAGCTAGGGCCCCCCTTGTAGCCAGGGCCACCTGTAGGTAGTCAGGGCCTCCTTAGATTGCCAGGGCCCCCCTGTAGGTAGCCAGGGCTCCCCTTGTAGTCAGAGCCCCCTTTGTAGAGAGGGCCCTCCTGTAGGTAGCCAGGGACCCCCTGTAGGTAACCAGAACCCCCCTTGTAGTCAGGGCCCCCTTAGATTGCCAGGGCCCCCTTGTAGTCAGGGCCCCCTTTGTAGCCAGGGCCCCCCCAAGTAGGTAGCCTGGGCCCCCCATGTAGTTAGCCAGGGCCCCCCTGTAGGTAGTCAGGGCCCCCCTTGTAGTCAGGGCCTCCCTATAGGTAGCCAGGGCCTCCATGTAGGTAGCCAGGGCTTCCTTGTAGTCAGGGCCCCCCTATAGGTAGCCAGGGCCCCTTTGTAGTCAGGGCCCCCTTGTAGGTAGCCAGGGCCCCCCCTTGTAGTCAGGGCCCCCTTTGTAGTCAGGGCCCCCTGTAGGTAGTCAGGGCCCCCCATGTAGTCAGGGCCCCCCTTATGGTCAGGGCCCCCTTTGTAGAGAGGGCCCCCCTATAGGTAGCCAGGGCCCCCTTGTAGTCCGGGCCCCCCTTTGACGTCAGGGCCCCCTTTGAAGTCAGGGCCCCCTCAAGGTAGCCAGGGCCCCCCTGTATTAGCCAGGGCACCCCGTTGTAGTCAGGGCCCCCCTGTAGGTAGCCAGGGCCCCCCTGTAGGTAGCCAGGGCCCCCCTTTTAGCCAGGCCCCCCTTGTAGTCAGGGCCCCCTGTAGGTCGCCAGAGCCCCCCACTTAGGTAGCCAGAACCCCCCTTGTAGTCAGGGCCCCCTTCGATTGCCAGGGCCCCCCGTAGTAGCCAGGGCCCCCCCTTGTAGTCAGGGCCCCCTTTGTAGAGAGGGCCCCCCTATAGGCTGCCAGGCCCCCCATGTAGGTAGCCAGGGCCCCATTGTAGTCAGGGTCCCCCTGTAGGTAGCCAGGGCCCCCCTTGTATTCAGGGCCCCCTGTAGGTAGCCAGGACTCCCCTGTAGGTAACCAGAACCCCCCTTGTAGTCAGGGCCCCCTTAGATTGCCAGGGCCCCTCTGTAGGTTGTCAGGGCCCCCCTTGTAGTCAGGGCCCCCTTTGTAGCCAGGACCCCACTTGTAGGTAGCCAGGGCCCCTCTTGTAGGTAGCCAGGGCCCCCCTGTAGGTAGCCAGGGCCCCCCTATAGGTAGCCAGGGCCCCCATGTAGGTAGCCAGGGCCCCCTTGTAGTCAGGGCTCCCTTGTAGTCAGGGCCCCCTTTGTAGAGAGGGCCCCCCTATAGGTAGCCAGGGGCCCCCTTGTAGGTAGCCAGGGGCCCCCTTGTAGGTATCCAGGGCCCCATTGTAGTCAGGGCCCCCTTTGTAGTCAGGGCCCCTTGTAGGTAGTCAGGGCCCCCCTTGTAGTCAGGGCCCCCCATGTAGTCAGGGCCCCCTTGTAGGTAGCCAGGGCCCCCTTGTAGTCAGGGCCCCCTTTGTAGTCAGGGCCCCCTGTAGGTAGTCAGGGCCCCCCTTGTAGTCAGGGCCCCCCATGTAGTCAGGGCCCCACTATAGGTAGTCATGGCCCCCCTAGTAGCCAGGGCCCCCCTAGTAGCCAGGGCCCCCTAGGGAGCCAGGGGCCCCCCTTAGCCAGGGCCCCCTTAGTAGCCAGGGGCCCCCCTTGTAAGCCAGGGCCCCCCTTGTAGCCAGGGCCCCCCTAGTATCAGGGCCCCCCTTGTAGCCAGGGCCCCCCTAGAACTAGGGCCCCCTTGTAGCCAGGGCCCCCCCCCTAGTAGCAGGCCCCCCCCCTTGTAGCCAGGGCCCCCCTAGTAGCTAGGGCCCCCCTTTTAGCCAGGGCCCCCCCTAGTAGCCAGAGCCTCCCTTGTAGCCAGGGCCCCCCTAGTAGCCAGGGCCCCCCTTGTAGCCAGGGCCCCCCTTGTAGCCAGGGCCCCCCTAGTAGCCAGGGCCCCCCGGGTAGTCAGGACCCCCCTAATAGTCAGGGCCAGCCTATAGGTAGTTTAAAAAAACAAAAAAAAAACAAACAGCCACTTACCTGGCTCCGGCTCCCGCTCCCAGCCGCTCCGAGCTGCCGCCGGCTCCGTACTGCCGCCCTGCATAGGCGGCGCTAGTGCCTTAGGCCTGCCAGGGAGATCAGCGGAGCGCGCGCTAGTGGCGCTGTGCTCCGTTGACACCGCGCAGCCCCGGGAGTCGGGGACATTAGTCCCCAGCTACCGGGCCTGGTCTCTGGGTGCTCGGGACGCAGGGGAGTGGCGGCACTGCCTCCGGGGCCCACAGTGCCTCCGGGGCCCAGTCCGAGTCTGCCTCTGTATGTATTAATGGATGGGAAACACATTGGAATAGTGGAACTGAGCATTTAGGATATTGAAATGGATTATTCTCATCAATGTGATATTTTCATTCATCAAGATATGAAGGGGCTGTGTTTATCATGGTGCGCACAGGGTTATGTAGGTTGAGGTGTCCGGGGCCACTCTTGTCTGGGGGACAAAAATGGTTAATTAGGGCATTGATGAGGGTCAGTGGTGCACCTTAACCTCCATCAACCCCTCTTTTCCCACAGCTGTCATCCTTGAGAACAGTTGAAGCATGTATCTGGAATTATCGGATTCCCTGAGTTGATGGCTAACCATGAGTGATACAGAATTTCTAGTCAATATTATACTTAAGGACATACGGTTTTGTCAGTCCATATAATGCCTCACATTGTATTGACTTGTTGGACCATTCTGGTGTTGAAGTGTCAGACTAGCTTAGGTTTGCACAGAATTTTGTATTGGTAATTAATAAAAGGTATATTTGAATATGGATTTTTCTGTCCTGAGTCAGTGGTTACAGCTTTAAACATGTAAGCAAAAGTAAATGCAGGCTATTACCAAGTACATTGCTGTTCTGATTTTGCTTCCCTTCAGAGTTAGAGTCAGTTCTTATCTCCTGCTTGTGTACACAAGCCTCCATAGGATACCAACCACCACTCTCTGCTCTCTCTGATCAGGCTTTATTGTTCTGTCCAGGATAATGACTTCACTTCCTGCTATATCTTTATAGCAGCACAAGAGCTTATTTATGTTTTTTATTGACAAACTGTAACCATTTATAGCTCTGTAGTTTTGTGCACTGCTATTTAGACTCCTCAACCAATAATGTCCCTGTAACGGGCTCAGTTAGGAATATCAGAGCTAATATGCCAATCACTGACGTAGACTAGCCTGCAGCCTAACCAAGAAGTGTGAACCTGAAATAAGCTGTGGCTCTATGAAACAGCATGGTGAGACAACTTCTTTAACATTAAATGCATGGGTTGTTACATACTTAGTAGGCTTATTACATTGTTCTTTGTGTATCCTTTATGGTGGTTTCATACACAGATTTTTTGGGGGAAAATACAATTGCACCTATGCTCGGACTGGGCCACAGAAGAGCAGGGAAAACCTCAAAGGGTCCATGAGCATGGGTGACCCCTTGCCACGGCAGGCATGGGGTTGCTTTTAAGGGAAAAAATCATATGAAGAGAGGTAAAGTGCAAGCGATATGTGCAGTATGTGCAGTCATATGAAATAGTTGCAAGGTGGGCCCCAAGAACCAACTCCACTGGTGAGCCACAAGAACTAGAGTCTGACACGGAGTACACTGGCTCAAAAGACTTGAAAAGAAGCAGTGTGTGAAATTATCCTTGCAAAAATAAATTATAAAAATATTGATAAGCTTTAGTTTAAATGGAACAAAGAATATTGTTTAGTTATCTTATATTGGCATTAAATGAATTTAAAACCCCCTCAAAAATAATCAAATAAAAAATCAGCTGATCGTACTCCTCCATTCTTTGCTTACCAGTGACTGGCACATGACCGCTGTAGCCAATCATAGTGTCAGCGACAGTCAGGGACTCACACAAAGACACGGACAAGTGGACCCTGACTCTGATCCCATCCCCTGTCCCTGCCTTTTGGGGAACCCAACTCCTTAATAGGCCGGCCCCAACCGGAAGACTGATGACTGCACTAATCAAAGTGCAACACAGACAAGGACAAACAAACACAGAACAAATACACGTAGTCAGGCGGTCCAAAGTCAGTAACAGAACTGGCAGGGAAGTACAAAAACGTGAGGCAAGGGATAAACGGAGTCCAAGCACAAGGTCAGGTAACAGACGGGAGACACGGTACAGATACAGTAGGCAGAAGAATAGTCAGAAGCGAAGCCAAAGGTCAGGTAACAATAAAGAGCAAGGAAGAATGGGGCTAGCTACAGGCAACCAAAAAGACCAGTATAGCAGGCAATGATAAAAGTAAACTGAACCTTTAAATAGGGAACCAAAGAAGGCAGAACTGAGGTCATAGGTGGAAAGAAACACAAGACCGGATAGGAACGGCAGGCTGTCCATCAAAAGGAGAAAACCGTTAACTCAAAGAGTGCTGGAGGATTCCTGGCCAGAGCATTGGTCAGGAATCAATCAAGCAAGCAGAGGAGGAGAACACAGTTCACACTAGTGAATACAAGTCAAAACATCAGGTAAGGAACCAGGGGCTCTGTCGTAACAGCCGTGGCCGGCGACCAGGGCTCAAAGCCGGGGGTCTGTCAGGCATGATCATGACACATAGTCTCAACGATGTCATACCGTACTATTGTCATCATGACCCCACTATTGAGCTGTTATAACAGGCCAATGAGGCTACTGACTGGTTTACATCAGTCACATACTGGCTACAAGTAAACAAAAATGTAGTGCCCAACAGAGTGTCTAACGAAAGAGAAGGGAAGGCACTCTCAGTTCACTTATTTATATTTGTATGGTGCTGGTCTGTGGGTGGAGTTTCACCACATATGTAACCAAAAATCAAATTAGACCGCACTCAAATAAATGCAAAAAAGGATATTTTTATTTTATCCACAGGCTCCGCACATATGAAAGGTATAGGTGACTTTACATATATGACGTTTCGGTCAAAAGACCTTTTTCAAAATAGTCACTGTAAATATAAAACATAAAAAAGATTTAAAATGTGCCGTATATTACATGTAAAAATTTTTAAAAAAAAATTTTTAATTTTATTACACATTTATTTACGGGAGTGTTTAAATCTGCAATTGTTCACAAAAAGTTCTTATAGAATTTTTTTAAAACCAACAAAATATTTTTTTCCCTTCTTTTTCATTAAAAAACCATATAAATTTTTCAATGGGTTTTTAAAAATTTAATATAAAAAAATTTGCAATGTGAATAGAATGAAAAATGTCTAGAAGGGGAAAATTTGAATAGAATAATTCTCTTGGTACACATAAATTTAGAAATATTCTTCATTTTATGATCTTTCATTTTACCATTTTTCCCCATTTTTTTTCTTTCCTTTTGCCCTTTTCTTTGGGTATTTTTTCCCCCCAATTTTCTTTTTCCTGCAAATCCCAAAACTTTATCTGTTTTCTCTCTACCTTTTTTATCTTTTTTATTTTTTGAAAATTCAGGGGATGTCCGGGGGCCCCATTGCGCCTGGGGGGAGTCCCATGGACCCACTTTTGACTAAAATTTTCCTTGTTTCCCCCTAGGGGGCCCGGGAAAGGGGAAGTTACGCATGGAGTTTTCCTTTTCCGGGACGCTGCCGCCCCCCGACCATTTTACCTGCTTTCTTTCACACATCAGCCCGGGCCCCTTTTTCAAAATTGGGCAGGGCCCTCGTTTTTTTCTCTCCTTTTTGGTCCTTCACTTGGTAAGTTCTTCTTAAAGGGGTTTTAAATTATTTTTAAAGGCTAGGTTTATTTAAAGGGGATAAAAAGGATTCTTTTTCCCCTCTTCTACAAAAATCTATTGATGTGTACCATGAGAATTTTTTATTTTTTTTTCCCTCTTTTTGGACATCTTTTCTTTGTCATCATTCCCATTTTTCTATTTTAATTTTGTTTACCCCATTGAATTCTTTATGTTTGAAAATGATATGAGAAAAAAATATTTTGTGTTTTAAAAAATTCTATAAGAACTTATGGAACAATTGCAGATAAAAACTACCTGTAAATAAAAGTGTATATATTTTATATGTTTTTTTATTTTTCAATTTTTATATACGGACATTTACTCTTTTTTTAAAGTTTTTATTCACAGTGATTTTTTAAAAAAAGGTCTTTTAAACCAAAAAGTAATATATGAAAAGTCACCTTTACCTTTCATATGTGGGGGAGCCGTGGATAAAAATAAAATATCCTTTTTTGTTTTAAATTTGAGTGCGGTTTTAATTTTTTTTTTGGGTTTACATTTGTGGGGGAAACCCCACCCAAGAAAAGACCATAAAAATTTTAAATAAGTGAACTGAGGTGCCTTCCCTTCTCTTTCTTTTCCCCCTAAAAGTCTTTTTTGTGGAAACGGCCCCCCTTGCTACAAATGTTAGGGGACACTTTCCCTATTTTTGAAGAACAAGCAAGCAATTTATCTCCCAAGGTACAACATGCCAATAAATTTTTCTGCAGGTTCCTGAAAAGGGGTTTTACATACAAAGTGGGGAACGTGCATCGAAACGTTTGTTGGTCACCAACTCCACTGCACCACCCTTAGAGTACTACCCGATTAAAAAGGACCCCAAGGGGAAACTGAGATCCCACCTTAAACCGATTTTATTCAGGATAATAAAAAAATACTGCAAAAAGTTTAAATGTTATTCGGGAATAAGTGCTCTTGGATTTGGGATTCCCCCTAACAATTGAACATCTTCAAGTTTCCACACTAAAAACACGGAATGAGATCAGCGAAATTCAAACAACAACGGGCGGCCCTACACTTTCAACCAATGCCCGGGGCGGCAAAAAAAGCAAAAACTTTTTTAAATCAATGGGCCAAACACCCGCAAAGTTTTGGAGAATCGAAAAAGGGAGTTTAAAATTCCTTAGGGACGTGGGGAAATTATGAAAAAAAAGATTTATCCCAGTGGCAATCCGGGCCTCAAAGGTTTAACCCCTATTCAAGGGATTTAGGGGCCCTACTCGAGCTCAGGCCCCAGAAAGTGATAGGGGCCCAACGTCAGCAAAAGGGGTGCTTCTTTTTTTTTTTACCCCAACCAAAAAAAGGGTTTTTCCCGCGGGAGAGAAAGGGGGGCCAAAGGGGGGGGGGCGGACTTTTCGAAAACCCTTTTCCAGAAATATAACAACGCGCTCACGGGTTTGGAGACTGTGAGATCTGATTTAATGTTTAAAAAAATAATTGGTTGTAAACATTTTCACATTTGTATTAACCTCTATAGGCTTTCTGTATTAAAAAAGGTTTTTCTTTCTGCCCAAACCCCCCTTTTTGTTTAATTTCAGTTTTTTAAACAAGAACTTATTGTTTCTTTAGATCCCAAAGGCCCCAAAGTCATTTCTCTGATTCCCCCCTAGCACGATAAACCAACCATGCAATGTCTATTAAACATCTAGGACCCCTTTTAAGAAGATTTAAAATTTAGCCCCCCAAAAAAACGTACCACCCTGGGGAGACATACATCTCTATTTTTCCAAAGAGTTTGATCCCTCCCTTTAAATAGAGTGGAAAGAAAAAGACAAAAACAAATTTTAAACCCCCTTTGCTGAAATATCTCTCTAGAAGTCCCTCAAGAAAGCAAATTATTTTACTAAAAAAACCTGCCGAAAAAGGGAGGGCAATATTTGGTTTTGGGGCAGAGGAATTTGGGAAAATGAGTTTTTGTGCAGCAAAAGTGACACCACCCAACAAAATACTCATTGAGCTTTGCCCCCTTTTTTCAGGTTCACAGAAAAGGATTCAGAAAATTTATTAGATAAATTTTTTCTTCGCAAAAGGGGGTTTCATAAAACAAATCCCCCCTTGCTTTTTTAAAAATAGGGACCCCCCCAAAACCTCAGTTTTTTCCCAAATTTCCCCAAAAATCCAAAAATTTTTGGGAAAAACCACCTGGGGGCCCCTTTGTAGAATCGAGTGACTCAATATTCTAAAAAAAATTTCCCCAATATCTTGAAAAATTCAAAAACCCCCTGGCCCCAAAACAACCCCTTTCTATTTAAAAGTTTTCGGGCCCCTTTTTCCCCCTAACCCCCCCCCCAACCAAAAATTCACTGAGATAATTTTTCAAATAACGGGGCATTTTTTGGTCACCTTAGACGTATGCGGGGTTTTTTATACGTTATAGAACACGCAAAGGGGGAATTTAAAAAGCCGCTTCAGTTTTTTTTTAGGGAATTCTAAAAATGTCTGAGGATGAATTTTGTTTTTGCATAGAACAACTTACTTTGATATTGAAAATAGCTACTTCAGTTTGGGTTTTTTTTTTTGGGCACAAATAAGGGGCAGGGCCCATGGGATCAAAACAGGGCCCCCCCCTATCCCAAATGCATACAGGGTTATTTTAAACCCGGTCATTTATTTTTTAATCAGAATGATCTTTTTCTCCGTCACCCCAAAAGTTTGGAAGAGGTTTTACTTTGATGGGGGTGTTTTGTTTTGGGAAAGGAGTGTGGATTCTTTAAAAACCCTTTTTTATTGAGGGTTTAAATTTTCAGTAAAAACCTGAATTAAAATTTTTTTACATCAACACATGACCCCTTCCGTTTGCCTTTCTTGGGGCACAATGGTTATAAAAAATGAGGATAATTACCCTAAGTTTTGACCTTTACGTGAAAGTCCCCTGATAGGAAAAAATCTTCTAGACTTTAAAGGGGCTTTTCCCTCCAAATCATATTAAAAAGGCGTTTTCCTAAGTCCCCGTGATGAGGGTTAAAAGTATAGTGTCAGGGCTCCCACAGAGAGAAAATTTGAGGGGTTGAAAAAACATGGAAGAAAAATTTCGCAATTTGGGGCTACCCAAATTTAAACCCCAAGACCCAAATTTTAAAGATTACCAGTTCCAAAAATTTCAAATTCCAGGGAGAATTCCAAATTTGTTAACACATAACATCCAAGAATGGTTGGTTTTAAACAATATTCTAAAGGGAAAAATTGGAATATTTTAAAGAGAGGGGTTACCACATCCTAGAAATTTCCCCGAAAGGCCGACCCTGGGGTATGTTTCCCCAAAAGAACCTACAAACATAAAAGACCTTTCTAGTGAGAGCCGAAATAGGATTTCCCCAAAAAGACCATTTTTTAGTTACCCATAAAATACACCAAGAAAGGGGTACCTTTTCCCCCGTTTTCAATGCTGCCCTTTTCTCAAGTGCAATAAAAAGGGCCCGCCCTGTCTCACATCCAAGGCAGGAAAGGAAAAAATGGGAAATAGGAGGTCCCCTTTTAAAGTGACAGCACTTATGTGGTTTAAGCCTTTAAAAAAGCCCTTCGGATTGGTTTTAATTTGGGGGGACAGTCCAAAGGGAAAGAAAGGGCCGCCTCTCGAAACATAAGTCTTCTATTAGAAAGCAATGTAAATTGGTTTCCCGTGCCCCCTCCCTTTTATTTTAAAAGGACACCCCCATCTGCAGTTGCGGGTTTTTAGATCCCCCTTTGAAAGATTTAAAAAAACCCAAAAAGAGGTGGTTAAACCCCATTAAACTACTAAAAAAAAGGGAAAAACTTTCTGGATTTTTTGATTGAAAAACTTTACATCCCCATTGGGTTAAATAGGGAAAAGTGGGTTTTTTAAATTTTCTTGAAATGAAAAGAATTTTCCCTTATACTCACCTTTCCCATGTTCTTTTTTTATTCCCTAGCAAAAATTTAGGGCAGATTTTACTGAGGGTTTAGACACCAAGTTTGGGCCCGTTCTCCCCTTTCATCCTCTTTCTTTTATACTTAACACCCTTTTTTTTTCTTTTTTTCTCCTTAAAATTTAACCATATACCTCTTATTTTTTTCCCCCCTTTTCCTTCCCTTTAATTTTTTCTTTCTGTCATCTTTTTTGTTTGTTGCTCTATATAAACACCAAAAGTAAAATTAACCCCCTTTTTCTTTTTTCTCTTTCACCAAAATTTCTCCCCTTTTTTTTTCCCCTTTTTTTTCTCCCCCTTTTTAATTCCCCATTTTATTCTTTTTTTTATCTCTTCATTATATGATCATCATTTCCATCTTCCCCCTTTTTTTTTTTCTTCCCTGTCCTTTCTTATGGTATATATTCCCCCCCCCCCTTTTTTTTATCCTGCAAAAAGCCCCTTTTTTACTGTTTTTTCTTACCCCTTTTTTTATTTTGTTTTTTCTTTTTAAATTTTACGGGGATGTCCGCGGCGCCATTTCGCCCCTGCCGGGGAGTGCCACGGATCACTCTTTGGGCTACAATTCCCCTGTTTTTAGCGCCCGGAAATAAAAGTCATGGAGATTTCCAAAATTTTCCCGGGGGCGCTGCCCCACACAGAAACCCCCTTATACCTTTCTCTTTTTCAAAATACATCAGAAGGTCCCTTTTTCACATTGGGCTACGGCCCGTTTATTCTCTCCCTTTGGTCCCTTTACTTTGGGGAAGTTCTTCTTGAAAGGGGTTTTTTTTTGGGGTTTCGGTAGGTTTATTCTAAATGGGATAAAGATGGATTCGTTTTCCCTTTTACTAAAAACTATTTATGTGTACCCTGGAATTATTTTATTTATTTCCTCTTTAAGGGCATTCCTTTTTATGCATCATTGCTTTTTCTATATAATTTTTTTAAAATCCCATTGAAAATTTTTATGTTTTGTAATGTTTTGGGGAAAAAAATATTTTGTGTTTTAAAGGGGAAAAATTTTTTAAAAAACTTATGTGAACAATTTTCGGGTGAAAAAATACCTGGGAAATAAATGTGTATATTTTATATGTTTTTCTATTTTTCAATGTAATATAAAGGGGACATTTTTCTCTTTGTTTTTGTTTATTTTTTCGTGGGCTATTTTAAAAAGGTCTTTTTTACCCGGAAAAGTATTTTTTTAAAAATACCTATACCTTTTTTTTTGTGCGGAGCCTGTGGATAAAAAAAAAAATATCCCCTTTTTTTCATTTATTTGAGTGTGGTCTAATTTTGATTTTTGGGAAAAGGTGTCTTTGGTGAATTGCTGGGGGGAATTAAGGAAAGGGCCACTTTGTTCTTTTATTTTATGACACTTTAGCTGAGTTTTTTAGGGTTGACAAACCCCCTTTTAAATAGTTTATGGTCACAATTTTTATGTTTAAGTTTTTGATGTTAAAAAATTTTTTGAAGGGCTTATTGCTTACAAAAAAATCCTATTGATATTTTAAAAAAAATATTGCCATGGGGGGCCCGGTTGCTTTGGGGGGTGTTTTTTTTTTTTGTATTTGGGTTTCTTTTTTAAAAATTTTACAAAGGGCCCCTTTTAAAAAATCTCTAAACCCTTTGTCAGGGGGATGAGTTAAAGGAGTTTTTTTCCCCAAAGTTTCCCCAGTTGCTTCCGCAGCCCCAAATTTTAAAAATCCCTTTCCCCCGTAGGCTTTTGGGAAAGATCTACATCATTGATTGTTATGTCAGTGCTTCTAGTCCTGACTGACTCTGTTTGTGGGACATTAGCAAAGGAATGGATTAAGCAGCAGGGCACAAAGCTACAGAGCTCTAAAGGGTTAACGTTTTTTCAATAAAAAAACATAAAAAGCTCTTTGCTGCGGGTAAGATTTTATTTGGGAAAATATTTAAATCCTTATCCCGACCCGGGTAAAAAGAAACTGATAGAGCAAGGGGAGTTGGTGATCGTTTCCCAGGGAAAACTTGTGTAGAAAAAGGAGATAAAAAAATGCCAAATTTCAATGGAAGCAAAATTAGATCAGCAATGGAGTTGCTAATAATATTTATTTACATTTGCCTACATGTTTAAAGTCAATCAAAGAGATGGGAATACCCCTTTAAGGCAAGGTCATAGATAACAAGAAATCAAAAAGATAAATAATTTTCTATGTCCATGTGTTTTTTTTTTATTAAAAAATTTGGGGGTTTTTGGGCCCTTTAAAAAGGTTTTTATAACTTTTTTTTCATAAAGGGTTTGGGGTTTTTTGTTGTTTTAATTTTACAGAAACTGAGTTTACCCATAGGAATATTTACTTTGATGTGGTATTTAAATTAAAGGGGTATTACCTTTTTAATTTTGGAAAAAAACCCGTTAAAACGATATTAATGACCAATTGTTACGATTCTGATACTGATTTTCATTGGTGGGAAAAAAAAGGGGGGTTTATGCGTTTTTTCCCCTTTGATTAGAGAGCATATAACACTGCAAGATACCATAAGTTTTTTTGGGAAAAACACTTTGGGCTAGGTGTACTTCATTTTGGGAAAACTAATTTAAAAAAATACACAAAAGAAAAAAAATTTTTAGCCTTGTTTAAAAATATCTTAAAAACCCTTTGAAAATTTTTTAAAAGTTTTTTTCAGTCGGGGCAACTTTTTGTTTCATTAATCAAAGGAAGTTTGATTTAATCATAGCAGTTTTTATTCGTTGTTAAATTTTTAAAACTGAGATATGTGAAGCAAGGAAGTGTTTAAAAGTTTAAAAACTAATCTCTTTTATTAACCCCCAATAACGAATTACCCCTATGTTTATTTGAAAGAGATTTTTTACAAACCTTTTCTTCCATTAATTTAGCACAATCTGTTTAATTCTCAAGACTTTTCCAACAGTAGTTATAAAAGAAGGTTGACTGCTATGCATGCAAAGTGTAATGACAGTAATACTGCTATTTGGAGAGATTACAGAATTTTCCTAAGCTAAAAATTGTGCTTGGACACCTTCAATATTGTAAAATGCAATGGAAGGGGGTTATTTCTAAAGCTCATGCAAAGCAGTTGTGTTTCCATTAGCAGGATATCAGAAAATGTATTTTTTCTTGTGTAGGTTAAGAGGTTCTGAGCAAAAATTAACTGTGTGGAAACCAATGCAAATTTAATAGTAAGAGTAGGCTATTTTTTGCTATTGATAAAATATGTTTATCATTTCAATCTACCATTTTAGGATAATTGTGTTTTTAAAGATTAACACCTTAATCCACCTGGACATTTGGGTACGTCCTAGTGGCACTAAAGAGCTGTGTAGTAAGATCGCAGCTCAATCCTGCTACACAGCCGCCGGGTGTCAATTGCAGCTAACACTCGGCAGTTACAGCACGGGATGCTGCCGGTGCAATCCCAGGCTGTTTAATCCCTAAAGCAATGAAAAATTATGCTGGGCACCATTCCTCACGTCGCTCGGGCTGCCCTCGGTGCAACTTTGGGCTCCCGATTGGTGAACATGGCAGCTGAAAGCCTTTTGAAGACTTCCATCACTGCCATGTTTTATTACTTCCTGCTCCAGGTAGGAAGTAGTAAAATTGCCATATTGGTACACCCTAATGCATAGTATTACAATGCATTAGGCTATATAAATGATCGAGCCCCCTAGTGTTGAAGTATCCTAGGGGGACTCAAACTTAAAGTAAAAAAAAAAAAGTTTTAAAGTGTAAAAAAATTAAGTAAAAGTTCAAATCACCCCTCTTTTGCCATTTTACAAATAAAAAAAATAGAATAATAAAAAATGTCCACATACTTGGTATTGCCACGTCTGAAAAAGTCTGAAAGGGCGGGGGAGAGAAAAATTATTATTTTTTTTCTCCATTGGGAGGGTTAAGGACTTAAGATAATAAGTTGTTTGCATTAATGTTGTCAAAATTCGAACTTTTCTTCTGCCACACTTTCCCATTTTTGAGCTATAGAACAACCAATGGCTAAATCAATTATATGTTCCACTGATTACAAAAAAACACTACTGCCTTAGACTTTGTGTATATACAAAAGTAACTGTATTCAATTCTCATGCCACTACCAGAGCTGGTCCCGCTACAGTGACATAAAAATCAATGTTCATGTGAGCATGAGCATGAGTTAATCCTTTGCCTCATGCTATACCTTTGAGCAGTGACCAATGAGTCCAGTAATTGGCTCACAGCAACATAAGTAATGAATGTGACATCATTGCTGTGGGGCAAGTTGGGGGCACCAGAGCTCAAGCAGCGCTGGAATGGCAACAGCAGGAGAGAGTAGTACAGGTTTTTTTAAGTCCAATATAATGACTCTAGGGCTCTTTACCTCCACAAATGAGTGTTATATATTTAAATATGACAATATAAAGTCCTTCCAAGATTCAAAATTATCCCACAGTTCTTATCATTAAACAGACTGTATGAGGGATTATCCACTTGAAAAATAGATGCAAAGAGAGTTTTACTCCTGGGTCACAACTATGCTGTGTGTTTTAACAGGTCAGGTCACTTGACTCAATGGCATCAATGAGAAATCCTGTATTCAGCTGCATGTAAGTAAAATAGCTGGCTCTAATGTGCACCTACAAGCAATTTCTAATGAAGTAATGCTGAAAAAAACTGTTCCTTATAATTGCCACTTAGGAGCTCCCTGGCAATCCATTTCTCTTCACTTATTTGTTCTGGTCCTGATACACAGGAGAGATTTGTACTCCATTCACTTCGAATAAAATGTAAGCTTCTCTTGTGTGTCGGGATGAGAACCTGAAAGAGTAGAGAGGATTGCTAGAAAATGTTGGAGCAGGGGACAGATAGGTATATATATTTTTTGCCCACTGTGGCCCCATTTCAATATAATTCAAGTGGACAAACCCTTTAAATTTCTGAGTTATGCAATATTGGTATTAAAAGTTAAATTGCTGGTACTGAATATGTTTTTTTTAATCTTCCATTAGTATTAATACTACAAAAGTGGAGCCAAATAAACCACTCTTATCAATATACTGTAGAATTTGTATTGTTACGTTGAACTTTGAGACTAATTTGTAATGTTTGTTTCAATTTTTTGTTTCAATTGCTTTTTTTCAAATATTATGAATTATATGATTCATATTAATTGTAAATTGGCATGAAGTTTTTCTGTACATATGTAAAGTGTGGATTTCAGTAAAGAAATTTCAATTTGATAAACCTGATGTAGAAGGCTCAATAAACACAGACATTCTAATTAGGAAACGTAGGGAAATGATGGCAAGGAGTAGTCTAGCAGGCCATCAGGTAAATGAACACATGGATTATGGACAAAGGAAAATATACACGTTAAATACATTTGGTTTAGAATCCATGCTTATCACTCATGAGATTATAATTAGTGTTGAGCGATTATTATCGACAAAGTTGAAATCGGCACGGTTTTTATGTTGATCGGATTGTTTAGCTCATGCGATAATTTAAGTTAAAATCTGTGCATAATCTATTAATATCGCGCCATTTTCGGCGCTTCCTGTCATTTTGGAGGCCAGTAAATCAGCTTAGAGAATAGAGCAGGGTGAGCTATGTGTGCGACGTCATGACTGGGATGTGTATGGTTGCGATTGGCTGGAAAAATCACATGACCTCGTTTTACATAGAACAGCCCTTCCTGTTCATGATCAGTGTGTGTCAGTATCTCAAAGGAGTAGGATGTGCGCTCTGCCTCTGTGCAAACAGCTCAGCGAAATTATTCTATTTGTTCACAGAGACAGCTATACTTTTAGCTGTGAACCTTAGAACTTAGGTAGATCAGAGATTTGCAGATTTTAGGTAGTTAGGCTGAGAATTTTAAAGGAGCATCTACCGCTGTAAAGTCACGGGAGAGCGGGGGGGGGGGGGGGCCCGTGGACGAACACAGACATGCTCTTTAAAGGGTACTGGATATTGTGCACCCAGACTTAGTGTAGACATTGCATTGCAATAGCTTTATTATTAACAGTTTTCTGTTGAAATATTACTTGGATGTTGGGCAGCCTGAACTTATATTAGGATACAGATCTTTTCTAGTAACTGCAGTCTATTTTGTATGGTGCAAAACTCCAATTTTATTATCAGTATACATTTCAGATAGGTGTTTTTTCACTTTTGGTCAGTCAAGCTTTGTTGATAGAGGTACCTTGCAGTTAAATTTGAATCCAGCAATTTTGTAGTCACCACAGGTGTATTGATAGGTGCCAAAAATACCTTTTATTATCCATATACATTTCAGATACATATTTTTTTCACTTTGGCGCCGGCCAGCTTTGTTGATAAAGCCACTTTGCAGTTAAATTTGAATCCAGCAATTTTGTAGTCACCACAGGTGTATTGATAGGTGCCAAAAATACCGTTTATTATCCGTATACATTTCAGATACATGTTTTTTTCACTTTTGTTCAGTCAAGCTTTGTTGATAGAGGTACCTTGCAGTTAAATTTGAATGCAGCAATTTTGTAGTCACCACAGGTGTATTGATAGGTGCCAAAAATACCTTTTATTATCCGTATACATTTCAGATACGTGTTTTTTTCACTTTGGCGCAGGCCAGCTTTGTTCATAGAGCCACCTTGCAGTTAAATTTGAATCCAGCAATTTTGTAGTCACCACAGGTGTATTGATAGGTGCCAAAAATACCTTTATTATCCGTATACATTTCAGATACGTGTTTTTTTCACTTTTGGTCAGTCAAGCTTTGTTGATAAGAGTACCTTGCAGTTAAATTTGAATCCAACAATTTTGTAGTCACCATAGGTTTATTGATAGGTTCCAAAAATACCGTTTATTATCCGTATACTGTCATGGCGGCCGCGGGCACCGCTGCCCCTGCGGCCGTTCCCCTGCCTGCTGGGGGTCCGGCGCGGGCATCGCTGGCACCCGCGACACCCCGTCCCCACGGCGGCTCTCTTACCTGGCGCGCTCCGGTGCACCACCGCTCCCTGTCTGTCCCGGCCGTCGTGCGCATGCCCGCCCCCTAGCGCTCACGCGCGGCTGGTCTAGATTTAAAGGGCCTAGTGTCCCGGTATTATTGGCTTATTGCCAGACACTGGTCCGCTATTAAGGGTTTCGCCCCCAGCACTCGTGCAGGATGTTGGTGTGCGTTAGTGAGATTAGAGTGTTCTCTAGTGTCCGTTATTGATAACAGTGTACCAGTTCGGCCTGCTTACGTTTCCTGAACCTTGCCTGTTTGCGTCTGCCCTGACCGCATGCCCCGTCTTGATATTGAAACCTCTGCAGGCCTGCCCTGACCTTCTGACTGTCCCGACTACGCCTAGGATTAAGATTCTGTACCACGCAGTACCCGGCCGCCACGCAAGTAGTCATCAGGGTATACGATACCTGGTATGCCTCACGCCGCAGCCAAGTCCTCCCGCTTTGCGGCGGGGCTCTGGTGAAAACCCAGGGGGCTACTTAGATTCCGTGTCCCTGGCGTGGCTTATCTATCATCGCTTGCAGTGGTCCAGCGAATACACGAACCCTTACAGTACGTCCTGGGCCGATGGCTTTCATCAGGGTAACCTCTGCCTGGAATAACTCCGGGACGTTGCGACGGAGTGTCGCCCAGAGAGTCAGCGTATCGACCAGCTCGCTGGCAATGGATGCAGAACCTTGCGGCTCGTCCTACCTCCGCCTGCAGCTGCTTGTCGTTCCCACCTGCACTGTTGCTCCTGCAGCCTCGGCTCTCCTGCTCCTACATTGGGACTTCTCTGAATCTGCCGCTTCCCTCTTCGCTATGATGTGGAGACCCCCAAGCAGTGCAGAGCTTATCAGTAGTGTTGAGCGATTGAGTTGGCTATCGAGATCGAATCGATAGTTGTCGGCGCTATCGATAAGGTTTTTCGATAGTGAGCATCGATTTTGCGCGATGACCATTAAAAGTCTATGGGAGTGCAAAAACACCTTCATTATTCACCAAAACAAGGTGGAGGAGCTGAAATTAACATCCAAACAGTCAAAAGGATACGTGCTTACTCTTAGGGGCAACACACTTAGGTTATAAAAGTCACAGAAAAAAAAAGTACGACAATTACTATCCCTTGTCTTGTACCACAGCCTGACCTTAAACCTTGCTTCACCCACAATTAAAAAGTGACAGAAGGCAGTATGATTTGAACCATCATGTTACTTTAACTGGACATTGAATATCCTGTCCTGGAACGCAGCATGAGCCCCAAACTGCAAGACCCCCACATTTAAAAAAGTGCCGGAAAAAGGAGACTTTAACCACACAACTCATTTTAGTTTCACTGGACATTGATATACCTGTCATGGGCCACAGATGAGCCCCACCCTGCATGACCCCCACATTTAAAAAAACGTGCGGGAAAAAGGAAGGTAGTCTTTCAACCACCATTTTAGTTTCACTGGACATTGACTATACCTGTCCTGGGGCCTCAGCATGAGCCCAAAACTGCAATGACCCCACATTTAAAAATGCCGGAAAAGGAGTCTTTCATACCACCATTTTAGTTGAAAACTGGACACATTGACTGATACCTGTCCTGGGCCACAGCATGACGCCCCAACCTGCATGACCCCACACATTTAAAAAGTGCCGGAAAATGAGTCTTTCAACCACCATTTTAGTTTCATGGACTTGATATACTGTCCTGGGCCACAGCATGGAGCCCCAATACCTGCATGACCCCCACATTTAAAAAGTGCCGGGAAAAGGAGGCTTTACAACACCCATTTTAGTTTCACTGGACTTTGGACTATACCTGTCTGGGCCACAGCCATGAGCCCAAACCTGCATGATCCCCCACCATTTAAAAAGGCCGGAAAAGGGAGGCTTTCAACACCATTTTTAGTTTCTCTGGACATTGTCTATACCTGTCCTGGGCCACAGCATGAGCCCAAAACTGCATGACCCACATTTAAAAAGTGCCGGAAAGGAAAAGGAGTCTTTCAACACCAAATTTTGTTGAACTGGACATTGTCTATACTTGTCCTGGGCACGCATGAGCCCCAAACCTGCATGACCCCCACACCTTAAAAAGTGCGGAAAAGGAGTCTTTTCAACCACATTTTAGTTTCATGGACATTGACTATACCTGTCCTGGGCCACAGCCATGAGCCCCAAACCTTGCATGACCCCCACATTTTAAAAAGTGCCGGAAAAAAGGAGTCTTTCAACCTCCATTTTAGTTGGAATCTGGACATTGATATACCTTGTCCTTGCTACGCATAGAGAGCCCAAATACCTGCATGACCCCCACATTTAAAAAGTCCCGGGAAAAAAGGTGTTGTTCAACCACCATTTTAGTTTCACTGGACATTGACTATACCTGTCCTGGGGCCACAGCATGAGCCCCAAACCTTGCTTGACCCCCACAATTAAAAAGTGCCAGGAAAAAATGGAGTCTTTAACCACCATTTTTGTTTCACTGGACATTGACTATACCTGTCCTGGGCCACAGCATGAGCCCCAAAATTGCATTGACCCCCACATTTAAAAAGTGCCGGAAGAAAAAGGAATCTTTCAACCAACCATTTTAGTTGAAACTGGACATTGACTATACCTGTCCTGGGCACAGCATGAGCCCCAAACCTGCATGGAACCCCCACACTTAAAAAGTGCCGGACATAAAAAGGAGAGTCTGTCAACCACCATTTTAGTTTCACTGGACATTGACTATACCTGTTCCTGGGCCACAAGCATGAAGCACCTAAAACTGCATTGACCCCCACATTTTTAAAAAGTGCCGGGGAAAAAGGAGACTTTTTCATCCACTTTTTAGTTGAACTGGACCATTTGACTATACCTGTACTTGGCTACAGCATGAGCCCCAAACCCGGCGATGGCCCCCACATTTAAAAAGTCCGGAAAAAGGAGTCTTTCAACCACCATTGTTGTTTAACTGGACAGTGACTATACCTGTCCTGGGCCACAGCATGAGCCCCAAACCTGCATGACCCCCACAATTGTAAAAAGTGCCGGGAAAAAGGAGTCTTTCAACCCACCATTTTAGTTTCATGGACATTGACTCATTAACCTGTCCTGGGGCCACAGCATGACCCAGGCCGGAGTTACAGTGGGTGCGGTGAAAGAAAAAAACCCAGGCTGGCATTCGTATTCTATTAACAACGCAGCGTTAAAAATGCCCTGATGACGCAGCAACGAAAAACTGTCGTGTGAAGCTGAGTGCGGGAAGCGGAAGTGTGGAGAAACTCCAGCTTCCTCTTGTTCACAGTCAATACTGGGGTAGCGCTTGCCCTCCGTATGAGTGGGACCCAATTGAAGCTTCTCTTGGAAAATACTGGTGGTTAACGTCCTGTTACACCCAGGTGCCCTTTATCTTGGCATTCTTTTCTCATTTTTACTCAACGTGCTGGAGGAAATGGTCTCTGTACTTTGTTCTCTGTCCGTGCTTGATCCATACTCAATGTCCTCTGAAATAACCTAATCTGGTCAAGTTTTCCTGATATCTCCTTGTACAATTCACGAGGATTTTTTTTTTTAAACAGCTAATTTGTACATGCAAGTTTTTTAGTACTTTAATTCTAGGAAAACACATTTTTATAATAAGGGTTGGAATCCACCATGTCTTTGTTTCTCTTTTTTTCATTGTATTAAATGGGTGTCTCAATACAGGGATTGGATAGCTATGTTAAAGATCTTGCAAAAACAAGTCCATTTTGCAATATGTGTCCATTAACATTGGTCCTTCCTATCCTGTTTCTGACAGCACCAATCCACCTTGAGCCACTCTTGACAATTGTGAGAACAAATGTCTGTTAGAAACAACAGTTTTAGATTGGACTGTAGTATAGCTGCATTTGTCACAGGCTAAATGCCCCCCCAAATATCTCCAATGCTGACCCTTGAAGCCACTTTCGGTCAATTGTGAAGAACAAATGTCTGTTAGAAACTAACATTTTTTTATATAGGACCTTCTAGATTGCTGCATTTCAAAGCAAGGCATGACCCAAAAAATTATAAAAATGAGCTTCTCAGCCACTGTTATAAAATTCGTGAGGGAGAAATGCCCTTAGAAGCACATTACTGTTACAAAGGCCATGAGTTATTGCTGTATCTCACAGCTACATGACCCCAAAAAAATTATAAATATGAACTTCTCAGCATATTAAAACATTGTGAGGGAGAATGCCACTTAAGAAGCCACAATTTCGGTTCCAAAGGACCAAAATTATAGCTGTATCTCACAGCAAACATGACCCCAAAAAATTATAAATATGGATTCCCTCTGCACTATTAAAATTGTGAGGAGTAATGCACTTAGAAGCCAAATTTCTGTTCAATGGACCAAGATATAGCTGTATCTCACAGCAACATGATCCCAAAAATTATAATTATGACTTCTCAGACCACTATTAAAAAATTGTGAGGAGAAATGCCATCTTAGAAAGTCACATTTTAGGTTCCAAAGGACCATGATTATTGCTGTATCTCACAGGCACATGGACCTCAAAAACCATTGACAATGCGGAAAAACTTCTTAGATAAAGTGAGTTAAATGGAATACCGGTGTTGTCATGAAACCTTGCGTCATTTACAGTCTCATCAAGCAAAACCAGGCAAAATGAACTGTTGGGAAAGAGAATATAAATTGCAGTATGAATGATCATTTTAAAAAAAAGTTTTCAACTAGAGGACCATTTCTGTTTGAAAAGGAAATGTGAAGTAGACTGGCAACTAAATCGTGACCTCGGCAATTGGGGCCACAACATCATCAGAAGATCCATCGCCTGATTCATCTTGATGAAAGTCAAAACGATTCCACATTATCTGTGGAAGCCGGATGCGTTTGTCTGTAAGGGACTCCTCCAGCTGTGCTTGAAGGTCCGTCAGATATGACGCTGGTGTCTGCTGGGCAGGAAACACACTCTATAGGTTGGGTTGACGAGCCAGATCGGGCCATTTGTCCATTTTGAGATACCAGAGTCTATTGGGTCCGGAACACATTCCAAAGAAAATCGGTTGTTGAGGTCGCAGATTGTCGTCGCACCATGATCTTAGCGAGATCTCTGTGTGTGGATGTGTGCCCTGCATTGCAATGGTCGGTGAGGTGGTAAAACAATGTTTGCCAGAGGTCACCCATTAGGCTTCTGCCACCTTGCCTGTCTGCTGCCAGCTTCGCCTACTGGCACTCTACTGCGTCACGTCGCTGATGTTGTGCCACCGTGACTGTTGGGGAACGTGACGCAGTCGCAATAGATGTCTCCAGTTGTCAATCTCAGCAAGGTCCTCCATTTCCTGCATATTTACTCTCTATTTGGGTGGGTGGAAGGAAAGTGCTGATTTTTGTTTGTGTACCGGGGATCCAGGAGGGTGGCCACCCAGTAACTGTTGTTCATTTTGATGGCCTTAATGCGAGGTATCATTTGGAGGAAATGGAGCATCCAAGCACTCATGTGAGAGATGGAGCCTTGATTTCCCAAGCCTCTGGGTCGTGGGGGCACTAGCAAACTGATCTTCCTCATCTTCCTCCTCCGCCTCAAATTCGGCCAACCTCTTTCCAAGGCAGGGACGCGGTAACTATCGGTGTCTAGGATACCTCCTCCTCCTCCTCCTCCTCCGCTGCCTCCGGCACAGCTTCAACACAGCCTGACTTGCCTGAGTGATGCACCCTGAGAGCTGATGCGCCACCTTGCACTAGCTCTGGACCCCGAACCACTGCCTAATGAAGACCGATGAAATTGTGAAACTGTCGGGCCTTGTGGATTTGACGGAGAGAAAGGCTCCGTGTCCGCATCTGTGTCCGTCTCCTCCTCCATCGCTGGCGGGACCTGTTGTTTCAGAGTGTCCAACGATCGTTCCAGAACTAAGATCACCACAATGCTCATGCTGACAAGGGCATTGTCTGCACTGACCATTTTGGTGGCTTCTTCAAACTGGCAAGGATGGTGCAGAGCTCTTTCACCTGCCTCCACTCTCGGTGGTTCAACACCCCGAGGTCCGTACCGCTGCTTGTCAGGCCATGTGTCACTTCGTACTGCGTAATGGCATTGCGCTGCTGCCACAATCGCTGGAGCATGTGGGGGTGGAATTCAGCGTGTTGCCAGTCAACAATGAGACGGTTGACGGGGAGGCCGAGCTGACGCTGCAACGCAGCCAGGCGGGACGAAGCAGGGGCGAACGGCGGAGTGCGAACTCAGACTCGAGCCTTCTTCAGCAGGCAGTCCAGACCCGGGTAGACTCTTTAGAAATTTCCTGGACGACAAGGTTCATGACATGTGCCAGGCAAGGGATGTGCTCCAGCCTACCGATCTTAAGGGCGGCCAGCAGATGTCGCCCGTTATCGCATACCACCTTGCCTGGCACAAGGTTCTTGTCACCCAGCCAGCGCTCGGTCTCGTTGCTTAGAGCCCGTCCTCAGCTCCTGACCTGTGTGTGGACGGTCTCCAAGGCAGATTAATTTCAACACGCCCTGGTGCTCTGGGCATGATGCCACCAGGACCCTTGGGGGAAAGAGCCCTCCCCC